>JAYRCB010000709.1:0-85911 GCA_036026315.1 Trachelus stipa
AATAAAAAAAAAAAATTTTAAATAACCTTGTTTTTCTTAGTCAGGCCGGAAACTTATCAATCCACCCTCGTATAAAAAACAAGAATCGATTTCTCAAGAAAAATTAAACTGAACCGATATCTTTTGCTTTTGTGTCACGGGGACGCAGCTAGTACGCTCTTTAAAAGATCTATGTTTGCTACATTAGCCGACAATAATAGCGAGCATGAACGTTTTATTAAAAAAATTGAATAAAATACGGTAATGGTGTCACGTAATTGGTTGATCATAAAACGATGTGCGTCCGTGCGTGCTCAAGTGCCATTCTAGTTGAATCTTCTGTATTAAACCGTGAGTCTGCGAACTCATGTGAATATTAAATGACGCAAATAAAGTCTTTATACTTGCCAAAAGTGTTGATCTTTCCCGTCGGTAAGTACGAGCTTGTTCGTCCCCGTGCGCATGAAAAAGCTCTATTGACAACGTCCTCTCGTGCATTGCAACTTGTAATACGGGGATTCCCCGAAAATCGATCGACTCTTTATTACTGGTTGAGCAGGATATGTCGGTCATTAACGGAAGAGAACAAAAGCGTTATTGACTGAAGATCATTAAGGTCTCAAAGTCAAGATATCAGTAGATGCACACATATCCCATATCGCTTTCACTACGTATCTACGCAGTAGCTCAATGTAAACCAAACGAATATATTAATCGTTACGTCTTGGTTGGACTTGGCAGCTTTTCTAAGTATAGTTAAAGCTCGACATCTGGGATGAGATTCTGGGGCTTTCTACTAAGGCAAAATAGCCACGAAGAAGGCCCGTGGAGATGCTGGAGCACGTGCTGCGTACATACCAAGAGTGCGACGCCCCTGGGGAGGAAGACGGCAGCCGTCGCGATGCCAGAATCCAGCTGCGACGCAGCTGTCTTCTGTCCGTTAAGTTTCTTCGCGTTCGCTTTTCTCAAAGATACCAGAAACACTGCTTTCTATATTCTCGAAATACGGTACTGTAATTTTCACTTTAATATACATTCACGCAAACACACGCGTGGACACACACACATGTGAAAAATTGAGAAAGCATTTTTTCACCCTAATAATTTTAATATATATATATATATATATATATATATATTATTGAAGTTATAAGGGTTAAAAAATGCTTTTTCAATTTTCTACATTTTTTACACAACCCATACGTATCTATATAATCATTTTAAATACATACCACACATATATGTATATAAATAACCATACGACTTCCGTTCGCAGGGTGATTGATTAGGCGCATGGAAACTGGAGCACAATCAACTGTTTAATTTCAAAGAGTTTACTCGGAAATCGTTCGTCACTGTACGAAAAGTCTTATATCATCCAAGAGCTACGTGGTCTGCCTTATACATTTCGTTTACTCCTGTTTTTCTCCTTCGCTTCCCCAAGCACCTAAAAGATTTCCCCTTTACGCCAATCGTAAGAGAGAAACCTCTATGGCGTCTGCATAATACTCAATTTCATGGTAATTTCACAGTAGGGCATACTCAGAGGATAGTTCACTTCGTTCTTGCAAATAAACGTGGCATGTAAACACGTCCCTACGGAAACGACATCCTAGCTGCCTGTTCCACCAGAGGGATGCACATGCAGTCTCTACTGCTATGCACATTCACCGGTCTATACCAAGGAAGAGGAGTTTGAATGTGCAGCTTAGATTCTTCCACTGAAGTAACAACGAAGTTTAGCTGTTAAAACGCGGAAACAGCTGTTTAAGCTTATCTAGCTCACCTGTTCACCCATTTGTTACAGTCAGTATCTCTAGTTTCCATGATGTCGACGTTCTACGTGTTGACACGCGCTGGGACAAAAGCTTGGTTCTGTAAACTCATTTGAGACGTAGCTGTTTCCGTATCTAAACAATATTATTATTTAAATATGACCTCGTATCAATTTTCAATTAATTACATAATTATTTATATAGAACACTGGACGTTGCATAACCATGGGTGAAAAATCTAAAGGAGAGTACACAGGACTCGTGTTACAGGGTGCTATGAGAAGCCTTCACGAAATTGGACTAATTCTTTGTTCATCTACTTCGCGTCCGGATATCCGCTAGAGATTTATTCAGACCCTAACACAGTTAAGAGCGACAGAAGGGTTCATGTCCGTGCTACACGACGCAAGAGGTAACCATACGCGATACGATTTAATATTTTAAAAGATAATATAATATTCTCAGGAAACGAACGTCGAGTAATTTAGAAGCCGTTGCCAAAGTCAGCTGTAAATCCCAGGCATACCAAAGCTATACTGGTAGGAGTGAATCGGTGCAATTGACGTTCGTACTTGCCGAACTTGCAATTAGTTCCCTGCCACCTAGGAAAGCATTGGGTGCTGCTCGTGCATCGACCATTCGTTTCGAAGTGCCGAGGAGCAATTAACGGCTTTCGATGGCTTCGATTGTTCAGGGTGGTATGGAGAGGGGAGAGGGAGTGGGTGCGTGCGGAAGTTTCCTAGCATCGATAACATCCGGTCCAGGATGGTTCGCGTATGCCAAATCGATTTTCGGCGAACATCGATCGTTAATCCTAAATTCCTCGAAATTCCTGGGGACACTCCGTATCCTCTTCTATTGCTTTCTCATTCTCTTGTGCAGCTATCTCTCTCTCTCTCTCACACACATACACATTCACTATTATCTATTCCCATCCTATTTTACGTATCCGTCCACTTTCTCGCACTCTTACATAAAGTCACGCTCGCATGGGGCTGCACGTTCAATTTCGAATCACGCGTATACTATAGGAACTACGCGACGTGTGCAGAGAGTACGTGGTGATGACAGGAACGTGACGGAGTGCTAATAATACATCTAATACCTTACTACGTGAACGAGCGTGCACCTATTTTCCTGGCTAGGTGTACGTGTGCATAAACCACCCCCGAGATGCTCGCGGGATGCGTCCGTGTTCACCCTCTGTGGACTGGCATCGAAATCGGAGGGAAAATATAGCGGTGGATTGGGGGGTGGATAAAAAGAAGTGGATGACAGGTACATAGTAGAAACTGGGAATGACCATATAATACGTCATATACACAGGTAGTACGCGGTAGAGGTTATGTACGATCAATAGTTAAAATTTGTATTTAGACGCATGCTTTGGATCTTTGATTTTATTGTTAAAGAAAAAGAATTGATGATTTTATTTGTTGAGGTGGCCGATGACGGAGGGCGAAGAAAAAGGTGTGACCTTGATGGATCATCACTGCCATCCTTTTAGATACGCGGTAGCGTTTGGCCAAGAGGGGTTGCAAGCTTGTACATATGCGCGATACTGAGAGTGCTAGAAAAGGGGACGGAGAGATCGCGAGGAAGAGGACGAAGAGTTACCCGGAGAGAAGGTTCGGGCTGGGCTATTTCTCAGCTTCAGCAGCAGAGCTTTTCTTAGTGGGAATATATCGACACGTCAGAAACACACAGACCCGTTTACAATATCCGTATATAGGCGTTCGTACAGCCATTCTTCTAGATTCTCACAGCATCCTTAGGACAGAAGAGAATGACTATCGGTCCGGTTACAGGATGCCGATCTATCTCCAGGGAAATCTCTGGACGAACGTTATCCCTATTGAAAAGTAATCGCACCTCTGGCTGGCGATAGGTTTACTAGACATTTCGTACCCTGGTCTTCGGCAGGGTCCATCTTTATTACTACAGCACGTTCTAACGGCAATGGAAAATCTTTTACACGAGCTCTCCTCGACTGTCCCGAACGGATGAACGCTTCTCGGCCGAAGGAGTAAAGCGTGCGGGCAATCAGTGGGGCGCACTAGGACGTCCTCGGGGAAAGGATAGAACTTACCGGTGGTGCGGGAGTACGAGCGAGTCAGTAGAGAACGCGAGAGAGCTCTGCTGTAGGCTGGCAAACCTCCCTACGACTCTCGCCAGTCAGTCGGCAGCCGGCAGCCGTTCGAGCGACGCGTTATTTCGCACCGCATGCAAGCGTTCGTAATTACGCATTATCCGCGTATACACTGACGAAGATTCGTAGGAATAATTATTAATATTCTCTTAACTAAGATAAAACAAGTAAAGCACTCTGTCCGTATCCGTATTGTTGTTTTTTCTCTTGTCTCTGCCGTTCTAACCTCAAATCCACGATTTCTACTGTGAACATTTACTTCCACACGTGACAACAGTGATGACTCGTCGAGACTCTTTGTTTATTAATATACCACACAGTGCCACTACGTGAATCTGTCGTTGCAACGTCATTCTGAATCTCTTATTCTTATATTTCACTCTTAATCCGACTTCTGAATTTCGTATTTCACGCCGCGACGACTTTTGTCCTCGTGGCACTGATTACCGATCGACCGAGGATTCTGTGAACTCGTACTTCTTCTCTTGGTCTCTCCCTCGCTACGGCTCGAGTCTCTTGGATTTAACGCCTGTCAGACGCACGCTACCCTTCCTGCGAGGTGAGAGACTCCTTCCTTCTGTGCTTTACGCTTGTCCGCGATATCAACGTCTACGGCAAAGCCTTTAGCAGCACGATGCAGCGCTGTTCGAATTTGCTTCGGTTTAACGGCATGTAATTTTTCTTTATAATACGGGGAACCCCCCGTCGATGACTTAGCATATCGGTAAGCGTACTTTAATAGTACATGCTTGAATGATTGAATTATTATAAGTCGAATGGTGTGTATATGTATTTGAGGATATATTAATTAAATAAAAATTGTATTATTACCGTTAGTAATTTTCAAATTTTACTGGACGATTATTCATTTTTATTGGGACCATCTGGAGCTTTGATGTTTATTAACGAATTAGACGTTGCGATCGCGAATGATATCTTTCTAAAGCGACGCGATACCAATTACGGTATCCCCTGTTAGCGCCAAGTGGCTCGTTATTCCTGAAAATGAGGCAAAACGAGTGGGTTACGACGCGTTGGATTATTAAGTTTCTCGTAAATGAAAAACAAAGCGTGTTACGTTAACTGGCCGTGCTATATAAAACGCATTGCCGCTCGTTAACTTTTCAAGACGTTCCTGTCGTTCGCAACTGTAATAATTCGCCAGTGAATTTCTTTTCGGCTGAATATATATGTATACACGTATGTGTGTGTATATACATCTATACATCCAGTGTAGATGATTGACATGGAATAACACTGGCAGCCCACTGTAAAAAATATTTGATCCAAGATTACGAGAATATTGAAAAAAGATATAATAAACAAGCGATCAAAGAATTCTGTGGAAGTAAAAAAAATAGTGAAAAAATGGTTCATCCACCTCCGTACGACAGCTGAATGATCCATCGTTGCGTAAGCGTGAAATAAATTATTCCAGCGGCATTTGGCCAATGGCCGATTCGTATTAGGTCGGGCAAACGAGAGCTGTGGGATTTTTGTTTTGTCCTGTCTGGCACAGTTTTCGGTGACACCATGTGCTGCCTGAAAATCCTATATGATCCAAGGATTAGGATACCAGGACGAATCGATAGGGGCTCGTGGGACCTCAAGGAAGAAGAAGCTGTCGCGTTCGCGCCGGAATGTCGGGGTGCGAAACAAGACAACGGTCGTTGGGAAAGGGGTATGGCTGAGGGCAAAAGAGAGGAATGGGAGAAAGAGACCGGGGGATCTGAAAACACGGTTGACGTTTCTGTCGGGGTGTTTCGCGGGTGTTTCGCAAGAAAAGGGAGAGGAAAACGGAAACCGTCAGCTGCATCCTTTCGCACGATATTCCCCAATAATCGTCCGCTATGGTTAAGCATTGCCGAGCGTAACTCGGCCAACCGACGAGTAAACTCGAAATATTGATAAAGCAAAACTTTTTAATTGGCACCGGGAAAAATTTTATTTTCATTCATTGCCAACGCGAGATCCCATTATCCATCCCTCCGGACTGATAATTTTAAGACTTTTTTTTACGTCCACCCCAACTTTTTCATTGCATCGATAATGCCTTACGGGTGGAGTTCATGATTCTTGATATATGCAATGATAATGTGATTATAATATTAAAAATTTTATTGATTACATAATTATAGAAATTAATTATATTCTCATATTTGTTTTCAATATTCACAGCGTGCGTTCAATCTATAAGACATAGGTATATTAACGTACGCATATCTGTGTATATAGATAACTTCATGCATATAGGAAGAATGGTTCAGAATCTGTGCGAGGGAGGGAGAGGGGGGGGGGAGAGAGAGAGAGAGAGAGAGAGTAGGTTGTGTGCGCGTGTTATACCGAAGTATTATATCGATTAACTGTTAGCAACAGAAGAGAGGCAGAGGAAAGCTTGTTGGGCGGGTGGCATGGCTTTGGCCTTCCTATATTATTAATCTTTCCCTCTTTCCCTATCTCCTACTCACTCCTTCTCACGTTAATCTCTGTCTATTCTGCTTTCTTTCCCTATGTCTTTTTCTCTCTCTCTCCCTCCCTCCCTTTGCTCCATTCCAGGCTGTACCTTCCACAGGACCACCTCTTCTTTACCTCACTGTAGCTTTACTTTCTCTGTCGCTCTCTCTCTCTCTCTGCTAAAATTCCATGTATGCGTCTGTCGAGTCAGTCAGGTGTTACGGGCAGCTTCCGAGCGTTCAAAGAGAATCAAGAGACGCGCCAGAAACTCCACCCGTATACCTGAGGATATACGCGCCGCGCACACCCATTCACGTATCCCAGAACGTAAGATCGACTTAGTTGTGTAATTCCGTAATACCTGAAATTATATGTAAACATAATAAAAATTAGTTTAGGACTAATTTTGTTGTTGTATATTTTGACAAATCGTTATATACCGAATATCTGGGGAACTATTAAAATTGACTGATAGATTCATTTTTATTAGTAAACTTTTTTTCGGGTGAGACAGAATAAATATATAGTTAAAAAAAATATTGTATACTTCTGAACTTATTATTCAAATTTGTCCAAATTCAAGTAACGCAATTGTGGAGGAAATTGAAAAATTCTTATTGCTTTGGTGATTTTTTTTTTCTTTTATTCCCACGTGGCTCGGGACAATTATGCTCTTTACGATCTCCACCCACGTAGCCAAAGGGGCCCAGGCGCGCGGTTGGCTGCGTGAGAAAAAAAATTGTATTTAAACACGCTGGTAGTTTGCGGTACGCGTCCCGAGAAAAAAGTTTAATCAGCGGATCGGAGTGTACTCGATTAAGCGTTTAATCGATCGAATCGTGGGGTCAGGTCGTTTTTGTTTCCAGCGTACGTACTGTTGTAGTTTACAGGAATCGGTCCGTGGTAGGTATAATGGAATTAAATTACACCTGACTCGTTGTAGATGCACAACTCCAATGAACGTCAGAGAACTCACATGGCTCTATCCTACACCCAATAAAGCAAATAACACATATTTGCTAGGCATTAGCGCGAAGCGTCGTATTAACTTCAAAGAATCATTCGAATTATTCAACCGTCGCGGCGCGCGCACGTCTGCCATGTTTGATCACTGGTTTACCATACAACCCCATGGATCATCGATACCTACAGACACGACGTGTAGATAAATTATCATAAGGTAAAGAAGAAAATCATGCCACGTATCAGGTACCTTAACCCACGTCTGCTAGGGGTACGTCTACGTTATGTACGTTCAAGCCCAGACTGGCGGACATCAAAGGTAAGAGAGGTTATGTAAGACCTGTCAGTTAAATCCTTAGGATCCACGTATATCAAAGCTATAGATATAAAGTTTTCTGTCGATGGAAAGCAATAAGAGAAAAGTAAATGGAGCGTCTATAGGGAATAAAAAACGAAGCTCGCTTGGGTATCGAACGTATCGATCTCGGTAAACGCGTGTCGACCACCTGCATGTCGTACTGGAATAGCATTCTGGAAAGTGAATATATATATAATCACACGTATACCTGCAGGTAAAAGATGAAAAGCTTCTAATTTATTTTCAATTAAACTCTTTTAACTCATTGACTTTACTGGCTCAGCTCTTACGAGGCACAGGTTAGGTTTTATTAAAATCTTTCACTCTCCTAACCTCTTCGCTGTTGTTGCCATCTTGTTGGCTAGCTAGGTAGAGGTTAGCTCTGTCATACCTTAAAAAGCTGTGGCACCTACTATACTTCTATGTTCGAATTTCAATTTCTACCCGTAACCGGTATCGCCCGCCGCCATGGCCACGGGTATTGCATCGAATGTCGTGCAAGTTCGGTGTAGCTGTGCGTGACATTTTTGTAATGAAACCAAGCTAAATGTAGTCGTACCAGCCAGTACAGTAGACATCTGGCCTGTCTCTCGCCTCGCCGTTCTAATATTGGAAATTTCAGTACGCTTCCTCTTTTTCTCCTCCACCTCCTCCTGCCACCTACTACTACTTCTTTTCTATACCTCATATTCCTATTCCTGATACTCCTGGTTCCTCCTCGTCCTCCTCATACCGTACAGCCATCGCCTTTTTCCACCACGGGCCGTATGTGCCATGTGCGGGACATATGTATAAACATTAGTTTTACCCGCTGGCCACGAACTTCTGTTTCCTTAAAAACTTCTCTGCAATTGGTCCGCGCTGATTATTCCTTCTACGTAAGGACAGCTTAATACTGTTTATTATGTTGCTTATATTCTATATATAATTTATTGTCAAACCAGTTGATGTGAAGCTACCTTGAAATTTGTTCAATAAAGTTTTCAGAAATTCAATGAGAAACCCTGGCAATTGAAACTGGCGTATACATATAGCAACGTCTTTACAGCTTCAAATATTCGTGCATCGTGAGTCCGGACGTAATTACTAGCATTGCGGTTTCACACTTGTATATATATATGCACGTATACACAGGCACGTAACTATGTCTAAAGCGGTTCCTGTATTTGCACGGTATACATGACTATGAGTAAAGATATTGCTAAAGTGTATTTAGACTTTGCTGATCTATCGTTGTAGGAATATATGCCATAACCTACAAGTATGCTGTGATGTAATCGAGCAATAGAATGTACGAATGTCAAAGCACTTTAGACGCTAACTGTATGTTGACAGTCTGGTAACGGTGCTCTAGGAAATATATATGGATACTGATGCTCCAGTTTATTGCTAGTATTTTTTAGATGAAAATTGGCAGGATGGAGTAGTACGTTATTGTTAAACGGAGCGAATACACGGGATTATGTGTTTATCGTAGAAGGGTGACCACCCTTATGGAATCTTGTAGGATGATGGGAGTCATGCCGTGGAATTGGGAAGCATGGGGATGCTTTATGGGCTTCTGTACTATCTCTTGGCATGAAAGTCCCTAGGAAAGCTCGATGGAAGGCTTAGGCTTTACAGCATGGAAGACACCGGCTATCAGTTAACTCGCTTGCACTCACGCTGTGTAAACAGAGCTTGCGTATACGGAGAGAAGAGCTTCGGAATTTCTGCTACGGCACGTATATCTCTCCGCAGCGATATTTTGTTTACCCCGTCTAAAACGTCTTAAGATACAACTATAGCTATTCTCTTGGCCCTGTGTATTAGCTGTTCCTTGTACCTGTGCTTCATTGTAATCCCACTGGTGTTTTACCATTAAATTTTGCTGATCCTGGAATTTCTTTTAGTTTTCTTCCAGCTAGTACCGTCGGTAAAGAAAATTGAAAAAATATATTTTTATTATACTCGAGGGGGAATTTTAGACTAATTCAGAATTTGAATTGCCATAACGTAAAATAGAAAAAAAAATTATAGAAACATGAAAACACATTACGTGTGAAATAAAGGTAATAATAATTGCAATTGAAAATTTTTAATCGAGAAAGTATATCTCAATTTCTGTATTTTCAATATTTAAATGCTAGTCGTGACGTCGGACAGTGAATTTAAACTAGAGGACAATACTAAAACTTATTATTTCGTTAATGTTCGTTCGTTGGTATATCGATCGAGGGGTAGAGCAAAGTAAGTAAATAGTTTCGGAAAATTGTTCGTAATTAAAATACCGTGTAGGAGGCAGCCATTGAAACGAGTAAAGCTTGAAGAATTAAAAAAGGTTCGAATTGGTAACACAACCAAATTAATTGTATCTCCGTCGGACTTTTAATATTTACAAATGGATTTTGTACCGGGTTTTAAATTTAATTGTCCTTAATAATCGCGAACTTTGCGAACAGTTGAAAAAATAAACGTAAATTGTCTGTGAACGGATCGGCGGCCATAATGGATTTTTCCATCGTCGTTCCAGGCAACGACAAGACGTCATCACCGTTGACGTGATTTCCATCCGAAAAATTGCAGCTTTGATCTCGGATTTATTGAGCGTACTAGATGAAAAATGAAAGTCACATTTATTGACTGTCAGGGACCATTAAAAGAATTGAATTTTTTCATTTTCACTTTTTTTCTTTCTTCATACCTGAATGATGCGGGACAGGCAATCGCTGTTGGTCGACAGTCTGCATAACAGTTAATCGAGTTAGAATTTCGCTCCGTCATCATCGACGAATCACTGCGCGTGAAACGAGCCAATCATTACGTTCATTTAGAAATAGTCGACAACGGAAATGTACTCATGGAAAATCGCGATACCTTTATCGGGCTTGATTTGTGTATACTAAATTTTTTATGTTTCGTTCTCGACAATACGAATATCTCGAAAGTTACGACGAGCCTAATTATCCTTCGAGAATTTTCATTTCGAATGAAATAAATTTGAGGGAAAATGAAAACGGAGTCATGACGACACGAGAAACGAGACGTCCGTCTTGATTTTTACAACTTGCAAAATTATTAACGAATTCAAAAGTTTGTCTTCGCTCTTGCACAGTCGTTATCCATAAAAACTTTATCGGTATAAAAAAGCTGTATATACCCTGTGATTATTCAAATGTCAATTTTACATTGAATATACATATATACTCGATGAAAAAAACTTCCATAATTATATCATAATTCGTGAAATTTAATTATCTTATAATTTTGCCGTGTTAAGCTTTCTGGGCATTTTAGGACTATAAAAAATTGTCCATTAAATAATAATCATACAGAAGGGAAACTCATGCTGGTAATAATGCTACGGGAATCCCGGAAAGGTTATGGAGAAAAGTTTTTACGATGGGGACAGGCAGGGTAGATATATTCGTAGGTATATCAGTAGTCTCACGGAAATGATTTCCGATCAGGTTAATGATCTCTAAAAAGAATGAATAGCCATCCCCAAAGTGAGAAAAGTCAGCAGAACTAAATTTAGTCAAGGGGGATGACAATTATTGAAGTTAAATATGAAAATGAAGTTTATTTTATTACTTACCTGTCGCATTGAATTTATATGCCTCCACGTATCGTTGCTTGACTGACGTGACGATTGAAATAATTAAAAATTTTCATAATTACTATTAACTTCGTCGCATCGTATCACAAACACTGATAAACAACCCTCTGTCAGATATAATCTATAGACGGAAACCCTTGACCGGGTTCTCCCACCCTAATTGCAAGGGTAGGGGAAGATGAAATTTGCAATCAACACGTTACGTAATTAAGTTCCTGCATAAATTAATAGACATAAAGGTGTAAAATTGACTGAATAATTATCTCAATCAATATAATTATGATTAACCTACCCCACCCGATGACATAATTGCAAAAATTACGTTTAATTTTTTTTAATAAAAATTTCTTCGTTACTACCCCCGCGAAAAAGAACAGTCAACGAAGGCATGATAAATATTGCGCAACCCATTGATACATTGATATCGGATAGGCTTTATTCAATCCAGCTACGTGGCTATCAAGTGTTACCAAAATAAACAATTGAATCTGCAACAATGCTTAAAGTCGAAAAAAAAGCAAGTATGAACTCAATGCTTATATTTCATGAATTTTTGCATATTATAAAATTTACTCGATTCCTCAATTCATCCCCTATTACACCAAGAACATAAATAAATATACTTAGTACACAGTTATAAAATTACCGTAAAAAAAGTTGATTACAAAAACAAAAATTTGTTGTCAAAACGACTTGCAGATATAAAGAAAAATATATTTATAGATATACATATATTTTGCGTACGATTATATCGCTTCTGTCAGGAACGGGAGAATGGAAGCAGACGGTGGAGAATCAGTGCTGGAAATAGCAGACGTTATTTCATCGGTATCTCACAAGCCACATATGTGTTTTCCAGGATATTCACGGAGACACGTTACATCAACGTGAATATATAGAAAACTGGCAATGCCAGACTCGTTTAGAACTTTTCCAACATTTACGACAGTTTTCCGAAGCATTAGTATGAAATTCCGTACTATTTCGACGTGGCGTAACGGTCCAATGGAACGTGTCAGAATACTCGCAATATTTTCAATCCTATATATACATACATATCCAGAATGCCAGCAGCCAACATTCCAGTTGGTACTCGCGATAAAGTTTCCCCGCAGTAACCGCAGCATTAATCACTCAATACATTTCAATAACGATCGAGCATAAAATCGCGCCTCTTTCCTAATTAGGGATCTAGAACGTTTGAACGTTGCGTTTCTCATTATTACATAAAAGCTTGTGGGGGAATACCGTTTTGCAGAAGCATACCCTGGTGAAATGGGCAATCGGTATGCACGACGAGGACCTCGTAACGCCGGTCACGTAGATGAAATATGGGAGGGCCGGTGCACAGCGAAGAGGGGTGGGGGGGGGGGAGAGAGTAGGAGGGGTTGAAATCGAATCAATCAAATTCGAATTGGACTTCCTGGTGCACCGATGTCCTCGTGGAGACAGAAATAAGAATATTCCTCGGAGAAGTTGATTACGTTAAAAATATGTTGAGATCTAGTTCAGCTAAAAAAAATTGTTTAATTATGATAATAATTTTTGTAAAATTTTTTTTACAGATAAGACGAGAGGATCCGGACGGCGATTATGAAAGTGGAGGGTGGAATCGCCACGACAACTGTGCTTCACAAGGTCAAGGTCAAGGAAGAGGCCAAGGAATGCTGTGGCTTCCAACAAAGCCCACAACCTTCCTCGACTACCCCGACGACGAGTACGTGTACGGGTATAACAAGCAGCAGCAACAGCAACCCCAGCACTGTAGCTACGGTGACGGTGACTGTAGCAACCACCATACCCGTCACAAGCAGCACCACCGTAGCAGGTACCGCATCGACGACCACGAGTATCGGTTCAACCACCACGAGCTCGGGAACCCTTCAACCCTCGAGTATTATTTGCCATCCAACTACTTTGACGTCGAGCGTTAATAACAATTTGGAGCCGTTCCCGGTTGACCTGGATATCAAGAAAGGAAAGGGTAAGTGTATCGTTATATTTTGTTTATTGGATACTGCTGAAAACCGATGCCATGAGATGTTAATAAAATAAATGTTAAGGATCCTGATATGGACATGACAAACTCTTGAGACATAAAGAAACCTTGTATGATTCTAGGATATAAGGAGAGGGTGCGCTACGTTCTATACTCTCTACGTTTTCTATACAGACTTTTCCCTACGTAGATTTCCCAAGTAGCTGTGGGCACATCGTACATTAGTTCTGGATATTGCATGGGGGTACCCGTATAGCCAAAGCCGCTGGTATGCTCGCTGAAATCGTACATTTCAAGCTATCCGGTTATCTGCAGGAGAAGCAAGCCCGCAGCCGACCTCAGACAAACCCTCTTCTCTTCTGACGCTGGTCGAAAAGGGAGTCTATCTCTTTCTGTGAATTAGTCAGGACGTTCTTAATAATTAGACGGTATAAAAAGAAGGTACTAAATGGTCGAGAGAATTAATTCTTAGGGAGAGAGAGAGAGAGAGAGAGAGAGAGAGAGAGAGAGAGAGAGAGAGATTGTTTTAATTGATTTATTAGACGATTATGAGAATTGCTCTATGACCTTGTTCTCATAATTATTTACTTATGGTCGATACAATTTGGAGAGTGTGCTGCTTCACGTTTCAACCGTTCATATATCCCACTATACCATAGGTACACAGACATACGCACCCCCCTAGGGCTGGTGAACTTTAACAGCAAGCAGTCAGTCAAGCTGGCTGGGTGGTTGGTTAGGTTGGCTGCCTGGCTGACTGCCTGGTCCAGACGCGATAAGGCACGTCCAACACTTCCAACGGGATTCTGCTCTCGGCTGATATCATATCCGGCATCCGCGACCTGGCGTCCTAGGTATTTTGCGATAGTCCTCGTTGACACTGGGATATGCTCACAATCCTGATCCCTGGGTACCTTACGTTACTTCAGCTTTTGCCAAAATAAGGAACTCTACTAAGGATAGTGATTTGATACTTTGAACCCTTGTAAACTTTAATGCATTTGTTTCTTTGTTCAAGAATGAAAGATAATGAGCAAAACAAAAATCAACCCCTATTAAGATCTAAGGACCAATCCAAGTCCATGAGAGTAAAACAACCCTTCGCAGAAAAAAGAAAGTCAAGGATAAGAGTGATCGGCTTGCGCCTAAATAAAATAAGAAGCAGTGGGGTAAGGTGTACAGGGAAGGAGGGATCGAATTGCTACAGGAAAGTGGGAGGTAGGCCAGGGAGGAATTGCGATCAAAGCCATCTGTTGCATTGTCCCGGCAATTAGGAGGCGACAGCTGAGTCCCGCCATACTTACTTTCTTCAGGGACACTCAACTGATCCTGATCCCAAGCAGGTACACTCTGGAAGGTATTAGACACCCTGGATATTATAAGGTACAAGGCTCTTTTTTTCTTAAATTGAAATCTTCAAAGAATATCATCAACCCCCATATGATGTACAGGCTGGCGAAAGGGATGAGAGTTAAACTAAATCAGTTGAGAATCACTGGAGGAAGTAACAGCTGGTCGAAGGGATAGTAACATCAGCAGCAGTGCTGGCACCGGCAGTAGCATCCGTGGCACCGGTGCTACCATTACCATCACCTCGCCTGGATGCCATCCGCGAAATCCATATGCGGAAAGACGTACGATCCTTGTCCAGATAGGATCGGTCCAAGGACTCGCATTTATCTCAGCAAGAAGACCATTTTATATATAGGGTGGCACAGTGTATTCTGTTACATCTCAGAAGCTAGACTCTTTACTGACTCTAAGGAAAGATTATACCATAAGTACAGGTAGTTTTATAAATAATGTTACTTTGCGGTAGGTTATATATTAAGGTCAAATAGTTTGACTCAGTGAGAAACATATATCACATAATCGTATCTGGTAAAATCCTATAAAGGTATCCGGTGGCAGGTTAATAGACAGCCCCTTACAGGATTGCCCGGCGCAGATTTGTACCTGCGATATAAAAGATGCAATGAATCCGGCTTATCCTCGCGGCTGATTAAATCATGGTTCGTACGATTTTATCGTATTAACCAACAGGATGATATCGAGCAAGAATAATAATTCCGGGCATTAAACACAGAGGATTAAGAGAGATTCAGAAAGAGGAATTCACTGGCTGCTAAAGATGGCGCTCCGCTTATAGGATAAATCTCTGGCTTAAGAAAATCTATCTATGCGATATTCAGGAAACACTTGCCAGAGATGTCTCTAGATCTATAAGACCTAAGGCGCTTTAGCTTGCTAGAGTTCAGGTACAGGTTATTATCTACTGGCGAGCGACGTCAGGTGGCTGTGACACAATGGCACCACCCTGCTCCTATATACTTGTTCGATATCTGCGTTCACCTGCTTCACGTATTTATGTACATACGTTGTAACAAAATTCCTCCATGCACGGGTTATGCGAAAGCGCGTACCTATATCACAGTCTGTGCGGTTAATGTCGGTAGTTTCACCCCGGTACGGACACCTTAAAGCCACTATGGGGGCACAGATCCCATACGTGCCAATGGATACCACATGTGTGTACATACTAAATATATATATACACATGTGTGTACACATATATATTTACATGAATGATTCAACGAATCGGAGTCCTTGATTTCTTTCACTGCGAACAGACTGGGTACAGATTCTGGTACGCTGGTTTATTTCTGTCTTCGTATATTATATAGAAATATATATATCCTGGTCACGCGAGAATCGCTCCCACAGGCTCTTTGTTATGGCCGGAAGGACTTGCAGAATGAGAAAGGATAACAATGAAGATAAGCCAGGGACACTAGGAAGATGAAAAAGTGCCAGGAAATGTATTAAGAATTGCTCCAAATCGAATTGGGCAATAGTCCTTAATACGGTATGGTTCTGTTTTTTGGTCTCCCTTTTAGTTTCTATTGTAATATCAGAATGGGGATGACTCCCCGGATTCTGGAATGCGTACGGGACATGTATGTCCGCTGTTATCGGTATTTCCCTTCGGTTCTGTAGTTTCAGTTGTACCAGAGAGGCTTTGCATTCCGCGAGACACCCTGGGAACGGAATGGGAACGAGAGACAACGTGGATGACACGGCCCGTAATTGCATGTTATCCAGCTCCACGCTCGTATGCGTCACTATATTCGTAACACGGCCCTCTATTCGTTGTTAATGCATATGCACATATGCTCATCTCTAATATCCATTTATTCGTATAGGGAAGCTACGGCTTAAAATTTTGCACGTTTAATGCCAAAAGGTATACCTGTACCAGGTACCCTTTTCGTCCTTATGCAGATACTAATACATATAGGTATTACTAATTTATATGGAGCACGATATATACTGAATGCATTGTAGATATATCAGATGTGTTCCCGTACCGTTTAAAATCCTTGCGGCAAGAGTTACTGTGTTCTGTGAGGTTCTTACTGGCACTGATAATCGATAAAGGATGATTGTCAGGCAGGAATGATATTTATGTATAGAGCACTATCTACACTTCTGGATTATGCAGGAATGGATTCGTTGGCCTTTCGCTTCACGGTATCCGGTCGATATCTATGTACTCTTTGATGTTTGCTATATTAATATTAATCTGAAAAATTTGTTCTTATTCCAGTTCTCAGTCTGGTCTGCTCGTCGAGGGAGAAATCAAGGGACGAGGATTCCACGAGGGACTGCAGACTCTCACCCTCGTCGCAGAGGTCGCTCTTGCAGACAACCAATGGCTCCAGTCGAGTGGATAACAAAGGTTCCTCCAGGTCTTCGGACAGCGAGAGTCCAGTGCCGTCATCTCAAAGTCAGCTCAAGTCTGAGAAGGAAGACAGCAGACTAGATGATTCTCAGCAGATCGACGCTACCGGGTCTGGACTGTCTAATGGAAACGGCAGAGGCGTTTCCGGTGTCTTTGGCAGTCATGGGAAACTTAAGAGGCTGCTGGGTACCCTGGTCCAATTTGCTACGGATATATCACCGGATACAGGAGATACAGTCAGATCATTGGTACTGGGACTGCTGGTGGGTGCAGAAGTGATGACAGATCTTTTTTTTATATTATACTAACCTCTAACCTCTGGTTGTACAAAAAGAAAGGGAAGGTCTAAGGTCCGGAGAAATGCATTTGAGAAATCTCAGCAGACGTTGCATCCTCAAAGGAAGGGTCTACCGAACGACAGCTTTGACCTATCAGAGAGCTTCCTTCTCCATAAATCATTCAGCGTTCTTTAGTACTGGCTCCGTCCGGCAAGAAATCGTTAGCTCACCCTATACCGACCTGAGAGGGCGACACATCCTTGGGGTTGAAATAATGTCACGAGAGAGCTTTTACCTTGACAAACAAAATCATCTGTGCAAGCATGAAACGCCTGAGCAAATCTCGATTTTCCACGGTGTATGTACCTAGCCAAGGGTCGGACTCTCACGCTTGAATTTAACGAGTTTTCTCACCTCCGACCTTATCCCAATCGTCTCCCTATTTCGCTCTTCACCTCCTCCTTCTGCTTTATTGCTTCAACGATCAAGCTCTTGCTGCTACTGAAAGCACGTTCTTAACTGCCTAAGTGCGACAGAAGAGAAGAAAAATTTTTGGTTTTATGAAATCCTTGCATTTTTATCTTTCCAGAGCGGCACCATGACTGCTGAGGAATTTCACTCAGCGCTTCAGGACGCCACGAATTTTCCTCTGCGTGGATTTGTTTTGCCATATTTGAAGCACACTCTACCGTCTTTGCAGAGAGATCTGAACGGAGCAGCCAGGGCAAATAATCAGGTGAATTTCGAATATATTCACAGTGCCAGAATCTGGTACCTATAGGAGATACAAGACAAAATGGCCTAGGAGGAACAGAACAGTTTTACTAGAAGGATGGGCTGTTTTTCGGTATCCCTTGGCAATTTTACTTTCCTTCAATTTTCTTCTGGCACGTGTCCCTCTTTAAGGAACGATGACATTTTCATTGGACGAACGCTCTGAATGTAAAATACTCCAGAAGATTATCCGAGCTGTATTGGTATTCAGATACTGACCAGGACCTTCGGCCATATTGTGTATCGTTATCTTTTATATCCTGTGCCATCCTACTTTGTTTTATCTTTGATTTTTATACGTCAAATAATATTTGTACACATATATAGCCATCAGAGACATTCATTTTAATGTTAGCCAGATTGAATTGTCGTGTTGAGAAGAATAATAATGGCCTCTATTTACACGCAATCGGGGTACTAAACCACTGAATATATGCGTATGTCCGTATAGCATATGGGAATATAAAAGGTATAAAAGGGTGACGGATTTAATGGTCGGGTTGGCAGATAGATTAGGTTGCGCAGGCAATTGAGATCTCGGTAGGCAACAGAGAAATAGGAATGTATCAAGAGAACGGTGGAAAATCAACAGAAACAGTCCTGGCCGGCTGGCAGCTTGTTTTAATTTCCCAGGCTGCCACGATCGCGGGTGGGAGACTCACCGAGCTGTTTCCCTACAAGATGGATGAATCGAGGCAGGAACCTCTAGCTACACGTCTCAAAACCCAAATACCTCTGCTTCTCTTTTCTCAATTTGCATGATTTCCCCTTCGGGCCTCACTACCGGCTGGGGACCGTAGTATACTTCAATAATTCCATTCGAATCCTTCCAGCACGTTTTGAACTGTGGGCAATCGACATTTTTTAATAAAATATTTTTCTCAATTCATCGCGAGATGCAAATAATATTACTATACGTAATTATTCTAGTGAAAATGATACGTCACGGTAACCCTATTGACAAATCCCTAGATGTATCACTTAATCCTGAGCGTTGGTACGATATTGACTCGACGATCGGCGGTTTCCCACCCTGCCCCATAAATCTGCATTTCCAGTAGACACTAATCGGCCTTCGATTTTCGTAAATTGGCGAAATATCCGTTTGCTTTGCGACCGCCATAACTGCCTAGGTAAATTCACGTCTGGTCAAAGCCCATAGGGATATTTACATTGGATAAGTTTATTCGTTCCGTTTTGATTTTGATTCACGTCGTAACCAAGCTTCTCTCGAATGAATTTAAAAAACAAACGAACGGTCGCGCGGCGACTGTGAATGGCGGGAAATTTGTCTCGCGATTTAACCACCTTCATTGCCAACTATACAAAGTAGAAAATAATTATTTGGCAAAATTCCAATTTGCACACTGAAATACCAATAAATCTCTCTAATTTACGGTGGATCATCATATTTTTCCATATATCTTAACTTACGCGTACATAACCATCGTGATTCCTTGGACGTGCAAAACTTCACTCGAAAAGACGTCGCTCGCTAAACTTTTTTTTCGCAATCTTTTTGTCACGCAACTTTCACACCAACTTTCCAACTCGGTCCTTCATAGGAAAGGACACGTTGTCTTTCTACAGGATTATAATAGACTCTTCTTAAATTGTTATCAATAACATTTTCTTGCTTCCTGTACCAACTCGTTAGTCTAATTACCAAACTAATTATCACAGCAATTTCCTACAATAATCACCGTCCGCGCACATTGTTGTCTACAGAATTAAAAATACGTAGTCAATAAAATCTTTAAAAAATACAAATAAAATATTTTCTTTTGCACTAAAATACTTCAGGTAATACTCGCGTCTCTACGCAGGGCAAAGTAGTAACGATCTACTGATAATAAACCAACTTAAGTAGGCAGCATGCAATGGATAATTCCGTCGCAGGCGAATTTGCATGGTTTAAACAGGTGTGCGACCGTTTAAAAGAAAATATGAGCACAGCCACGCGTGTTCTTCCATACTATAATATATATATGCACATATATAGATGACGGACCGAAGGGGAGCTGCGTAAAATCACCATGAAGAATGTCGCATCGCTTTAACCGTGAAAGCTTGACGCACTAGGAAAATTGTGATTGAAATTTTGAATTTTCGTACTTTCAATAAATTACGCAGTATGACGTAACATCCGTGTCAGTACCGACGTTACGGGTGTAATAAACGTACGTTAAAGTATACGGTGCGACATCTACGCGCATGCGCAAAAGCTTAATAAAAAGGTACAAGTGGAGAAATCGTAGACTTATTCCGATCGGGATAAGGAAAGGAAATAGCAAAGTGGAAGGGAGGTGGTATATATTTGGAACCAAAGAGAACGGCCTCCAGCTGTTACCCATCTCAGCATCCTCCCCAGGGTCGGGGATGGAGGACCGACGGGAAGCCAAGGTAACGAATTGCAAATTAATAGTGAGCATTTACATTTTCCTCGCACATATATATATATATATATATATATAGCAATTTGATGCGACTGAGAAGGAGGTATATAGTTTTCACAATTTGGTACAAGATATAACCAAGATGATTTCTCAGGATACGGAGGATCCTCTTAGTTAATGAAGAAAAAAAAAGTAAGAAATGACGTTGAGCGTCCTCGTCGGTCAACTTTACTTGGCTATCGATCGGGCAATCGTTAATTGCAAGTCGCGAACGGCACCGATATTGAATTAAGAACGATAAATCGTACGCTGCCAGGTTGCTTCGGTATTAAGAAAAGAAAGGAGAGCGCGCGGCAGCGGCTGCGTTCGCGCAAAACGATAAAGAAGCTCAAGCCGAATATTAAAAACTAAACTGATTGGAATTGTAAGCTTTTACGTCGGGCTTTGTCGTTTGGCTTAACTTTTCTCATTGTACGTACGATAATTTTCTGTGCCCGCTGACGTCTTATGCAGGTTGCTATTCAGGTATTTGGCATTGGATAAACATGGCGTCGCTCTTGGCTGATGTATTGAATTTAATTATTGTTGCTATTTGGAATTTAATTTTACTTTTCTCTTTTTTTTTTACTGTTAACGAACAGACTTGCGCTCAATACTTACGGTCCAACGAGTCTACCGTCTTGGAAGCTGTGGGTCTGGCGCCATCTTCTGGAGATGAAATATTTACTGAGCAACCTGGTACCGGAAGTAGTACTTCTACGCATTATGCCAATCGTACTGGTACCAATTCAAGTTCCGGTTCCATTCAGATCAACACGAATCCTGGTAGCTTGCATCATTATACGGGCACGGCCAATGCACCTAAACGTCGTGCTTCGGATACACCGTGAGTAATGTTCATTTATTAATGATTTTTCTATCCTGCTGTTTATATTGGTTGTTAGGTGTTTTGAGATATATTGAGAATTTTTCAATCTCGTAGCTCGTTTACCGATTTTTGAAATAATTTATATGGCTATGGACACGCACACACCTGGCTTTACACGCACGCCTATTACATTTGCCAAACCACATACTGTACCGTTTGTAAAAATCTTGGCCACGAGCCTGTACGAGGTCGATATTTATCATAAGCTAAGTACCCAATACGCAGGATGTTATTAGCTTCCTGTGTTTCGGCACGAAATAACTTCCGGTTGACGAAGAACATTAAAAATGAGTGAAACTAATAATTGAACATTTAATAGGTACTACGAGAATGGCGGGGGTCCACTTTTCGATGATGGACCGGTATATGGGAAAAGATCAACGAATCCTTGGAGTCATCATCATCATCAACAGCAACAGTCGGATTCATATTGTTGGTATAATCCATTACATTCATCTGGTGGATCATCGATACAAAATCATCATCATAGTCATTCACATGGACCGTCGCCCATACCGCCTAGTTTGGTGCAGATTAATCAGCTGACGTCGTTTGGACCTCCTCACGTATCGCAGACTCAATTGGGCCATATGCAAAGTCAGAATGGACCCAGTCTCGATGATGAATGGAAGAATATTCATGTAATGCTTAATTGTATCCTGGGGATGGTCGAGAAGACTAAGAGAGCTCTGGCGATTTTGCAACGACGCGGATGCACCAGTCCTGCCGCTGCACCGACCATCGCTGCTTCCGGCGTTACAGCACAGAATGGAAGTTCCGGAGGTGGACCCACGACGACCAATGGTTCTCAGATGGACACCACGGGAAATGATCGTGATGGCAGTTTGAAGAGACTGTCTGGGGAAATTGTCGCGCAGACTATTCGTGCCACAGAGGACAGAGTCGCGGAAGTGAAGAGAAGGGCTGGTGGGTTTACCAATAGAGGAAATGGAAATTGATTAATGTCTGTAACTAAAATTCCCCTCTTGCTTCTAAATATTGCAGAGGAAGCCGTGCAGGAAGTAAAGCGCGCAGCTGTCGCTGAGGTACAGAGAGCCGTAGCCGTAGCCGTAGCAGAATCCAGGGCAACGGAACGTCTGAGAGTACACCGACTCCTAGATCTACCTCTGTCTCAAAGGAATCATGGTCTACGTCAAGGTCCCTTTCTTCGTGTTCCTGGACATGCAACTGCTAACGAACAGACTAGCCGTACCAATAATATTCCATCCGCGACAACATTGTCGGCGAATCCGTCCTCTGTTGACGACGACAAGGAGACTCACTTGACAAGCATCATGGGATCCGTACGTATTTATTGATTTTCGATTCTTATGCTTGTTTCATATTATATTCATACCATCCTGTTCAGCTCACAACAGATGAATGCGTTACAGAGTTGCTGGAATTGCGGTAGACCTGCCCTAGAGACATGTGGAGGTTGCGGAGTAGCAAGATATTGCAGTTCCTTCTGTCAACATCGCGATTGGGAAGCTGGAGGACATCACGCAACATGCAACAATCCACTACCTCGAGATCCGCCAAGATCTTCCTCTAGGAGTCCGTCATCCTGCGCCGTTCCCACTTCCGCTACCGGGTCCGGAAATGATAACGAGAGCGAACCGGCACCTAGTGCTGTTAATACAATCGTTAAGGGAAAATGACGCGACGGTAAAAATTATCGCGGATTACGTCACCACGGTAAGCGTGACCCGACTCATGCGCGTAAACGATATTAAAAGAGAGCAGTGAGGTTGAAATTGGTTCATCCCTTATCGATGATCTCGCACCTAGGACTTGACCCCAGAGTCATTCACTTTGCTCTAAACTAAATGCTTATTAAAAATTCTTAGGCTTACACACATCGAGAATTCGAAAATTCAAGGAAGTCAAACTCATTAATAGTTGTACTCATTATTTGCAAGGAGTATAATACACTATTTGCACACTAAATGCACTGGTACTAGCAGTATTAATTATATTGAGCACTCAATTGGTTTAATTCCATTTTTCGTCCTCGTTTACTCGTCGGTGTTACGGAACACGATCGACTTGATCGTGGGACTTTTATCAATCTTATACTAGTCAATTGATAGGATAATCAATCATTTACGACTTATGTAAGGGAAAAGTCGACAGCAGTTCTTACTTTGTACGTACTGGTAAAAGTATCGGGTAGTTAAGTCTAGTCACGGAACGGTGAATGTACCGGATCTGTCATTCATTGATGAAAAACATGTTAGGAAAACTTTGCTCAAACTTAAATTATGAATTACCGAAGTCTCCCTTAGAAATATTGTGTTGCAGGGATGTACGATGGGTTATAAAGTGTATTTACGAAGTAACGAAATACAATATTCTATGTCATAATGCGTATAAAGGATTAATGTTATTTATAGAATCGGATGATCGTAGTAAACACATTCAAATAATTTTTTTGATCTTCGACAGAAGGACACAATGAAGGATCACTTTTTCTTTGTCGATTCAATAATGCTGGCGAACATTGCTTTAGTTTTTTCTTCTTTTCCAAGGGACTCAGACCAATGCTTTCTGCTTCTTGCAAAGAGGGGCACCTGTAATTTGGCGGCAATACAAGCTCCAGATTTTGTGGAGTTTAAAGACTCTCCTGCTTCTGCTAATTCTTGCATGATGCTGATTCTCCTCTTTTCCTGAGCTCTGTCCCACATTCTCTCCAGACTCCTTGAACCATGTATGCCGCAGGCTAGCTTTGCCCAGTAGCCTTGCAATCTTCTTATCAATTTCTCTCTGCTTTTTTCACCAATGGTGGCACTTTCCATGAAGACATCGAGGATCCTGCTACCCTTGGGATCACTGAAAAGTATAGCCAGATCTTCGCCAGTCGATTCCAATAATGAATTTACGATTTTAATTGGTTTGTTGAACTTCAGAATGGCCTGTACTATTAAACTTCCATGAAGATTTACAGGCAAGCTTCGATCACTTGTTTTCCTATGGGATTCCAGTTCGTCATAATGTTTTAGTGCAGCTATCACTAAAGCAGTGGATGAATGACGTTCTGCTGGTTCATCACAACCCAGGGCTTTAGTGATTGAATTGATGAAGGCTCCTTGCTTTGTGCGTAGTCTACCGCAAGCATTGGCTATACTAGCCAAAACTCCAGTATAACCTTTATTGAGAATTTCCTTATAATGCGGTGATAATTCTTCAAATATTTGTTCAAAATCCTCTGTAGTGCTGCAGCCATCCACTAATCTCTGGACACTGAAATTAGCTCCTTCCTTAAGCGCTAATATTTTGAGATGGCCACTGAAGAACTTTTTATAAATTTGTGTATAAACATCTGATGGTGCTGTTACGAGACAAGCTTCCAACAATCGAACTGCATTCTCGGTGTCAAAGAGATTAGATAAATGGTTCTCCTCGTTAGGTGTAAAACACTCCTGCATAATTTTTTCTATGATATGTCCATTCAATGCAGGATCAATATCCTTTAAGGAATACAGGACGATTTGTAAAAGTCCTGACATTAACTCATCTTGTCCAAACTCAGGAAACTGTGGCCAATTTTGTAATCTTTTAGAAACATTCACTAGTAAATCTGTATATTCTTTGATAACTTTCCTGCGCATGTCAAGACAGGGTAACAATTTCTTCTTATTTTGCTCCGAAGGTCTATCAATTAAACCTCCAAGAACTTGAAAAACAATTCGAAGTACACGATTAGAGTAAAATTCCCAAGCAAAATCTTCCATATTATTGATAGCATATCTACACAGTTTCAAAGCAAGATCATTGTACAGTTGAACTTCGTTAACTTTAATTTCCACTACACCATCCTTGCTTTTAGATGCTTTTTCAACAACAGTCCTGTTACCTCTATCAGCACAAACAATAATAATTTTCTCCAGAACATGACTAGCGAATCTGTCATTACAGATGGGTCTTAAAGAAGGACCAAAGGCATCGACAAGTCTTTGAATAGTTTCGATGCTAGCATATTGGAGTAATGAATCGAGTAATCTTGATCCAATCTGATTACGTGCATATTCAACCTCATGTCCCACAGTTTGCTCATAGACATTATTTACAAAGACTAATTTATCCTCCATTTCAGCAAACTCATCACGCATTATTTCCAATATACGAACCATGTAATTGTATGTTTCGGAATCAAGTGAACTTCCATGACCATACTCTCCTTTGCGAGCATATTTCTTAGCATTTTGTATAAAAGATTTCTTCTTCTTCCTTTTATTTCCTCTTCCAGCGGCGGTATTTTTATCCCTTTGATCAGCCATTCTTATCCACAAACTTCACAAGCCTTACGTTTTAAAATTAAACAAACAACTTGCTGTATAACCTATACATCTAACTACAAGGATATGTTGTCGGTCTGTCTCTATCACACGCATGTGATTAAACAGAGACAAAATGATACTGCAGCACACGAGAGCAGATTTTGGAACACGCCCTAAGTATCGAGTTCCAAGCACGTGGGTGCAGGTATATGACAAATAGTTGATGTCAGACTGGACTAGTTTGGCAGCGACTTCCGGAGACCGTGGAACGTAACACATGTAAGTTTCATATTTAAATCCAATTACTTTTTGCAGTAATGAATATCACGAACAAAGAGAATGATTAATTTCATGACAATGTTCATTGATTATAAGGAATATATAAAATATATCAAAGTTGAGGGCGAATGTTGCCAGAATGTTTTTATAAATTTGAAGCAAAGTCCAAGTAAAAATATAATAAGATTAATAGTTCAGATTCTTTTTCATAAATACTAAATATATTTTTCAGTAGAAAAATATGTTGCTCACACATTTTATTTTAATACGACTTCCATCACCCATATGCGGTGATTAGAGATACATACATTTCCTTGAGCTTTGATTTACAAAAATAGTTTTGTAATTACCATTTGATTCCATAAGTATCATTATTTTTATCAAACTTTATTCGTATCAATAATAATATTCTTCGAGAAGCGCTGAAACGATAATGATAATGTATGTCGTGTTTACAAAGTTAAATTAATCAGTGAAAAATAATGACTAATTGCCTCAGTGTTTTTAAACTGCATTTAATAACATTAATTAGTTAATCCTTTAATAAATTAATTATATTATAGCTATCGAATAAACTTACAATTTTTGTTCTGCTTTACATTGGTGAGCTGAATAATAAAGCAGTCTACCAACATAAAATAAAAGCGGTAATTTCGAAGCTCACGTTAGATGCAAAGAATCCAATCATAAAATTGTTCTAGAATCAATTCCTCAATTCCAATCAAATGATTCTGTTATTATCTATCATCCTTGCAATGTCTCACAGAATTTCAGTCTTACAAAAAAAATAGTCTCAACCGCTAAATTCCTGCCATTTTATCAGCCATGTGATCCACCCTTAATATTTCCCATCTAGCCAGTGAATGTCGAACACGCGATGTAACATTCTGTCTGTGACTATAGCAGGAGAAGCGCATTTAGGATTGGAAGGTTCCTGAGAAGAGAATCGTGATTATCGATGTAATTACAACTACGAGTTTATCCATTTAGTTCCGTAGAATTAAAGTTGAATGCGAGTATAATTGAAAAGTGAATTAAACATCAATTTGCCAAGTGTCAGGCAAACGAGGAGGTAAGAACCTCAAAAGTCAGCATCGTTTCCATCGAAAAAAACTACGATGCTGGACTATTCGACTGCCGCGATAAGTTTATGAAGAGAACAAGATAAATTACATAACGCTGTTATTATGTTCATCGTTTGTGAATTAATCTTGGATACTATGCCGCGCTGCCTTCAATGTCAAATCTCTGGAAAAATCCAGGAATCCTTAAACAACCCTGAAGTAGAGGTTATGAATCCAAGAGGACGGGACCTTCACTCGGATGAGGTTCGAGCAGGCTGATTAGTTGAAAGGTGACAGGTAAATTATTGTTTTTTTTTCATGAAATAAAATCTATTAGATATCCCACAATTTTTATAATTTTTCTACATAACATTTCACTTTAGATAGAGCCTTTGTAGTCACATGTTATGGCGTTTTGATCCGAATAGATACGGAATATTATAATATTTGCCTTCATTCATTTTATCAATTTATTTAATTACTGTGGGGGCTCTGGACGTTATTCATACTTCACATATACCATTGTTAGGCTTTGTATCACGTTCGTTTACGTCTACTTGTGTAATATTGCGACATTGTTCCCTGCTCCTTGTAGATGGCGCCTGTTAAAAGATAAGGAATTATATAGGTTGATAATGTTATTTCTTAGGAATGTAATGATACGCGGATTATATCAAGCATCGTTCACTGTAATTATCATGAAACGTATAAAATGCTACAAGTCGACTAATAGACTTATCTTATTACATTACATCAGTCTTCCTGAGAAATTATGTATACGGGTTAACTAGTCGTTAACCTGTTCTAAAGCTTAGCCACATGGTGTAGTTAGTGTCGGTTTTTAAATGTGTGTAATGTCTAGTACTGTCCACTCATTTGCCTGCTGTCAATTTTTCAAAACGTCATGCGGATTTGCAAATAGGACAGTGAAAGGAATACTTGAAGAACATTGGAGTCTGAATTTGATACCCACCACGTGGTTGACTCAAGGACATCATTTTAACAAAACGTCTGTATCTGCTCATTAAAAAAAAAGGGTAAAAATTGAATCGTACGTTAATTAGACCCCTCTTATGTGGATAAGATAGCTACGTTTTAAGCAACATAATTATTTACTTCCACTCTTGATGAATGAAAAGTACGTTTATTTTTTCTTTGTAACATATTTTTTTGCTGAGTCAATGAACTGCCATCGTTCATTTCTTAATATGTAAAGCCCAGGGCATAAAGTATTCAATTGATTGTCTAAAATTTTCTTAAAGTTGAAGATTCACGAGAAAAAAGTCATGCTGGTTTTTAATGGCTAATAGTAATGGAGAAAAATGAATTTTTTAAATACAAATGAATTCATTATCAATGGAACAACACAACATATAGTATAACGCATATAGATAAAAATTTATGCAGTACGAAAAAGTATACAAATAATATCTCTACGTAATTGTATCTATTTTAATTCTTTATGATTACAATTAAATCCGCATGACACTGTTGATCATTTGTTTATTGTAATCTTTGATCTTTGAAATCTGTTTTACCTACCGACGATAAATTTCTATTTATGTAACTCTTGATAATCACCACGTACGGTTTATGGACACTGATTAATCGTAATGCTTTCGTATCATTGGCAATTCTATTTGATAAACTATTCAAGATTCTGCAAAGTATTACATCAGGTGTATATTATATACATACATAAATAAAGCAGAGACGGCGCATCTATTTTTATCCTCAGTTTACCCGTGAATAGAATTAAGTGATTCAAACCGTTAGACAGTCTCGAAATCAATTAAATAAAATAAAAAATCCTTAATGGTCCCAATTAAGGAGAGGAATGTCGAAAATATGTTGTCGGAACGATACTGATTAATATTTATTGACTATCAACGAAAAAAAATATATACAACGTCATTATGTTCCAATAAACTATAATAGTCACGTCTGACGATAAATCATAAAGAATAAATTTCAAAAAAAAAACATTTTTTTAATTCCATCTTTTTTTTTCCTACCATTCTCAAATCTTTTAAATGCACAGTTCTCAGATATTCACACTTCACCTCTTTTTACAATTGTCACGCGCACTTTTTGTTCTGTATATATAAACTGTCTCCGTATTAAGTATACAAAAAGAATTGCGAATCGATATGTCTGTTATAAGCTGCATGTAGATATGAAATAGAACCGTTATTGCCAATCATGACGCATCATTAAAAATATCCACTATGAAATTAGGGTCTTGAATTTCAATGACCTTAAGTTTTCTTAAAATTAAGTAAACCATCTATACACGCATGTATATTTACGTACGAATGTTCTCAGAAAACTTTTGACGATAAGCCATATAGCTCTTAATGGTCTGTCGGTGTGAGATCCATATACATACATACGTAAGCAAATCACACAGCCAGCTTTACGAGATAGTAAAGTTTCCTGTTGGCGTTTTTTACGTGGGGAATTCAGTTGGACGCCGGCCGGCATCGTGTAAGGAAGGAGGTTACGCGCGCTCCGTGTTTTTTTTACCTCGCGTCAAACTTTGAGATTAAAGGATTGTTTGTCCTACGGCAGGAAATTCGATACCAGGGTAAGATTGAGATTAGAACGGTCAACTTAAATTAATATAACAATTTCATACTTGCATCCAATCGATCACCAGTGACGTATTAAAAATCGATTAATTTACGTAACGCTATACTTATCGAGGGTAATCATTCACTCGTAATGTTTTGACGCTTAGTCATATATATATATATTTTTTAATTCTTTAGTTCTCTCCTTGACAAGAAAAATAGAAAAATAATACTTAGCGATCTTAATCTTTTTATTTTTCTTTAAACGTTTAATTTTCCTGATTTATACCCCTACATCTTCAATCATGATTTCAGATACGTCATTCGAGTTTCACATTGAATTTTTATTACCGTAGGCGAGCAGAGAATGACGTATATTATATTATGTAAAATCATGCTGACTTTACGAGTCTTGCACTATGTCAATCTTGCACGAACAACAATAGAACTAATGTAAAAATACATTTTCTAAGTAACGGTTAATCTTTCGAATACCGACAATTTTTCATGAAAAAAAAATATGCATATATATAAGGATTTAAAGGTACAAAAATATTGAAGAGTCAAAACAAGATATTTTTACTAGCTCAGAATGTGATATTATCGAACGATAATTATCATACTTCATAAATCCTGCGACGTTAATTTCCTTTAGAGTCTATACAATTTCCTTGAATTCACTTAACCACTAAATGCTCTCTTTCACTTGGCAAGCAGGAAGTAGCCTTGACTACGTTAGTCATAGAGACACTTGAGAAATTCTAACGCGGATAATAAAGCAAGCTCGTTCATTCAAATTTCCCACCAAAATAACCCGGAATCTCGAGCAAAGTAAATAATCCAGACGGAAACCTCTGGTAAAGTAATTCTTTACAATCTAGAATACACAATTACATATCAAAATGACCTTTGGACACTTCGAATATCTTGTGCAACTAAGAGTCATTATTGAATAAATTTTTTTCCTAGCTCAACAGCAAAAAAATAGCTACACATTATACAAGCATTCCAATTACTATACAATGGTCTCATTTATCTCTTACAGGTAGATATTGACAATAGAATCTATCGATCTTTCTTCATAATACACTTTGCAATTCATCATCCATTCTATCCTAACATTACGTTTGGTCGTACCTGGTAGCAATAAGTATAGCAATAGGCACTAGGTATTAATATCAGTAACAGTAATAGTGTAAGGGGGACTTGTTACCATGGTAACCATAAGCGACAAACAATTGGCCTGTAGAAATGGCGGATAAGATATCGCTCTATGTATATAGGCTCTATATATATGTATGGTAACTAAATAACAACAAAAGAAAAATCATCCATTACAAGCGTCGACGTAAAAGTCACCGTTGTACAATATATAGGGGATCGATATATCGAACCAGCCATGACCTAGCTGACCCAGGATGGTCCTTGAGTAACGACGTAGGTTGAAGATTCACAATCAACGAGCACGTGGTTACCTTACAATTCCCATGCGTATATATTACGGATATTAAAAAAAATAATAATAATAATAATAATCGTGACATCGTCCCTTTGCCGAAGTCTAATTGAATTCACGTAGAATTATTTATGATGGATGAATTATTCATTGTGCCCATCGGATACAGTCGCGTGAATGAAACGTGCGCGGCAAATAGTGCATAAAATATGTTTCAGGTCGTATTTCCTTCTCTGATCACATTTTTGCCCCCTCCTTTCAGTCTCTATATACCGAAGGCTAAACAGCTTAAAGGTCAGTGTTACGTTTGCTCGAGATAGACGTAACTTCACGTGTAATTTTAATCGCTGGGACATTGGTCGTCGCACAGCTATATCTTATCTTAAGACGATAGAGTAGAGGGATAACTTTTTATTAATCTTATCAGCCGGCGTTGATAAGGATATAATTATGTCTTTGACTAACCGGATTTGCTGAAAGTCTGATCACTCTTCATTAAGATGAAATTATTGGGCAGTCAACTTTCATATTTTTTTACGGATAAGCATCTACTGTTTAGTCGTTATTTTTGCGCAAAGTGACGTTATTAAATTTTTTTATTGCGCAATCGTCGACGCGACGGCGAATAGGCTTGCAAATTGTACGGACTGATAATATTACGATCTTTTATAACCTTGACGTACTTTATTACCTTCCTTTTTTTTTAAAATCATTTCTTAATCACAACCGAGAATCAACGTCTACCAGATGTTCAGTTACCTCCGGCCCACTATAGCTTTGCACGTTTAAAAGACTTGCAAGGTCTGCTGACTTTTGGTCGAAAAGTGTTTTGTTAGGTGACAGTTTAAGTTCGCGCGATCACCGATTAAATGGTGGAATTGGTCTTCCATAGTAGGTGATGTCAATGATCGGTGTAGTATTATATACGTATGTGCCATTTGTGTTACACATATTGGGAATATTAATGTAGATTTGAAAATAGCGCTTATCGATAATATGATACAGTGGATTAATATTGACATGCTTTAATAATTTTTTATTATTTAAAAAAATAATATTCGCTATGTTTGAATTAGTCCTTAATGGGTGATAGTAATGATTAGATTTGATTCTGTGGGGTTAAGCATGAAATAGGCTAGACTTATAATATTGACCTGATTTTGACGCTCCGTCGATTCCAAGTTCACTACTTTTATTATTGTATAATATTTTGTTCGTATTATAAAGAAAGAATAATTTCTTATGTGAAGTTTATGGACTCGCCTTGATACGGATCAAGTAAAAACAGAGGGAATTGGTTTGCACGTTATTTCTACGGTATTGATAAAATCTGCGAAACGTACCGCTTACCTTATCAGACGTATATACTTTTTATTAACGTCAATGTTAATCAATTTTATTGTCCAATAGAATCTTGGTAGATTATCCCCACTTTTTTCCCTTTCTTTTACCCTTAACGTTAAATACGGATTGCTGTGTGTCAGTTGACTCTTGTACAAGCAAGAGTTCACAACTCTTTCTTATCTTTGTACAATTCAGTCACGGCAGTCAATGAGATATCTTTCTATTATCAAATAACATTGTTCCAGAAGGAAAAAGTGTTGGGAGAATCAGAAGACTGTGAATCCCTGAAAATGATTCAAGATAAAGATTGTGGGACTAGAGAGATGGATGAGATCTATAAGGAAGTTGTCATTGTGGGTAAGTAAATGATGATTGAGGATAAAATAAGAGTATGATGATTTAGAGATTTTTTAATTAAGAATGCATTTTTTTTAGGAAATGGACCAAGTGGTATTTGTCTGTCTTATATGCTTGCTGGGAATTGGCCGTATTATACAGGAGAACCACATCCTGGTGATGAGATGCTCACCGCCAGGTTACACTTCAGTACCAGAGCGGCTTCTACGGATAATATCTTAGAGAATGATGGTGGTGATGGTGGTACTCCTAGTAGATCTTGTAAAAGGGATAGGATTGGTCTGGCTCATAGTACCAGATGTGGCTTAGAATGTCTATCTTCCGGTTTGGAAGGTAGATCTGGTGGGAGACCTCTTGCTCTTCTAATGGATCAACTTCAGCATCCGTGTGTAGATGCTGGACTTGATCTTCCATCTTTACTTACTTGGAAATCCGCTGAGGACCATCCTGAACATAAGATTATTGATCATGTTGTCCTGGGCAAGGGACCTCCTGGTGGTGCTTGGCAGGTAGTTAAATACTTATTTAAAATGGAATCAGGAATAAATGGTATGATATTATTAAGATTTTGATAACAGTTTAAATGTTTCATATAAAATAATTTGTTGAACTTATCACTGTACTTGATTATTGGATAATTTATGATGGAGAGTTGCTATGCAGTAAAATGAGTTATCACTTGATTAGGAATGGAATTATTTTTATTTTACCAAGTTATTTTTCGCTGGTGAATTATTTATGATGTGATAAAAAGCAATCAAAATTTTTAATTAATCATACCTTTCACGAGCCACTTAGTGATAATACATTGTTTCTATTAATACTATTACAGTCTATGGATCCAAACGTATTAACCATAAGTCTGAGTCGATGGATGTCTCTACCAGGATTAGATTTGAGAAAATGGGAGCAACTTATTGAGGCTGAACAAGCAGACAAATTTCACTGTCAGGAAAAAGCCAGTTGTAGAGCAGCCAGTAGAGTGTCTGTAGGAACAGTGGCAGCTTATTACAAAGATTATGTTGTTAGACAGGGTCTTCAAAAATACTTTAGAAGGTTGGTATAGTGCATTATAATATCATTTACAAGAATGGATATCTTAAATTTTTTATTTGCCGATTCGCAACCTCGTAAGAATAATTATTTCTTTATTTGCAGCGGTACAACAGTCACGTCTGTAAAACCTGTTTCCACAGATAATGAAGGTGAAACCGAATGGATAGTAGAGGGTTTTGAAAATGAGACTGGAAATAAATTCCGGTATCGATGTCGAAGGTTAGTGCTCGCTACAGGAACTACCGATTCATCTAATCGACTTGGTATACCTGGCGAGGAATCCGAGACCTGGGTAACACACGATTTGAATGATCTTGAAAGCAGGCTGGACCTATTAGCCAGTAAATATAACTTTTGTTTTAATCATGAATAAGCTCTTCACGAAAGACACCTTTTGTATTATAAAAATGTAAAATATTTTATTTGACCCGTAGAGGAGGTTTCGGTCGATCCTGTGCTAGTCGTCGGTGCTGGTCTGAGTGCTGCTGACGCCGTAATGGCAGCTCGTTTCCGTGGAATTCCAGTGCTACACGCATTTCGCGATTCTTCTGGAGATTCTTGGAGGAAGGATAATGACGAGGACGCTGGTATAAAACTAGGCGGCAGTGGTTACGATAGACTACAATGGCTGCCTGCCTCCATTTATCCAGAGTATCATAAAGTTTACGAGATGATGGCCGATGGAGGTACCAATTATCCTCTCTACAAGGCGTTACCTGGATATAACCTTGTCGAACTGGGTAACAGTTCAAATAAAACGGTTACACTTTGCGCTCCAAATGGACGGCTGGAGACGTATTGTGTATCAGTTGCAGCTATACTTATAGGTAAAATATAAGTTGATATCAATCTATTAAAATCCCAATCACACATTCCACTGTTAGATTAAAGAATATCTTCAATTTTTCTTTCTAGGCTCCAAACCTGATCTGTCTTACCTTGAAAATGGGGGCCTCGGATTGGGCAAGAATCCTATGAAACCAGTAGACAGCAGATCAAATCCTATTGAAATAGACAATTATACTTACGAAGTGACTCGGGCACCTGGTAAAAATCTTTACGCCATGGGTCCTCTAGTCGGTGACAATTTCGTGAGGTTCGTTCTGGGTGGAGCTTTTGGTATTCTGACTCATATTCTTCACACCAGTAATACATGAAAATCGACAGTCGTATGAATGCCACTCTTTAATCATACGATTAGTTTGCTCAAGTCGTGCACGCGCAGCGAGATCTGAGCTTTGAAAAATTTAATTTTAAAAGAATTCAACCATGAGTCGATTTCCTGCGCATTTGTAAATAAATTTAAAATTATTTTTGTATTACTTTTTAACGAGAATGATTTTGTAGTTATTAGTACAATAACAAGCTCGCTATAATTCCCTGTGACGTATCCGAATATCTTGGAGTTGAGAAACGAGCGTTTCAATGAAACTACTGATGGAAATTTATTATAAGGAAGTAATAATTTGAGGAAATTATTCTGTATAACGTATTACAGATCATAAATCAATATGCTATGATTCTACTTTGATATTTTAATACGAAACGATCTCGTTTCTTCGCTTTGACTTTGTTTAGAGAACAGAATTGTAAGCAACATTTACTAGGCTACATTTTAGAGGAGCTTCCTACCTCAAGCCCTGGATGGCAATGTCGAGAAATATAAACATATTTATTATATACAGACAAATATTATATACAAACACATATATATATATCGATATATCCGTTCGATTCATATTAATTACTTAGATAGCGTTGTATGCCTGTGAATTTTATTTGATTAGGAATATATTACATGTTAACGACGTTATCTCTTAAAAAAAGCTGGATAATCTCAATGGAATTTATCATTCTCAATGAACAACATTTATTGATTTCCTTATACATATTAATTTCTAGGATTCTATTGTCTATATTTTTTCTATACCGATATTATAGACCGCTCAGTCATTGTAATAATACAAATCATAATAATACAGAGCGTTAATTACTGTTTGATTGAATTAATGTTGTTCATTTGTTTTAAAATACTCGAGAACACTGTATTGTCATTGCCGTATGAATCGAACTGAATTATTGAGACTGGCACTAATGTCGTTAAAGAATACGTGACCTGCAGAATAAATAATTAAAGAAATTATCAATCATAAATTAATCAACCGCGAAGCGGAACGCTTAATCATTATATTATTTTAAGCATCCCGTATTTTCGATTTACAGATTGATATAAATTCATAAAGCGACACAAATGTATCTTAAGAAAAGTACCTATCTATAGCGTTACGTTTTTCTATTTGATTTTAATTTTTTTTTTGATTCTTCAACGTTGTAGCTCTAGCAGAGCTTAATGAATGAATTGGAATTGGGACGGTTTCCCTTGAATAATTATTTCACAAGGAATAACATAAGGAAATGATATGATGCGATAACTGCAAGTACTTAGTCTGTGATAAGAAGTGCGATATATTGAAATATTCGCAGTGACGTTACAATGTACGAAACTTAATTATTGAGCACTTAAGGAAATTAAACAGCCGATTATTAAAATACCCAGAATGTGAGCAGCCTCAACCATACGTACATTCTCGAATTTGTTTTATTGTTATATTACATTATACTGATTGACTGTGTTTTTATTCGGGATATTACGTAGGGTCTAGGTCAAATGGTGTTAATGCGTATCTCATTGTCGCTCATGGTCAAACCTTTTTATATCTGTTTGATTGACATTTTATGCACCTGTGTCTTATATTTTCACAATCACATATTTTTCAGCTACTATGCTAGCTACTACTAACCTACTCTTCAGCTACTATGGAATTTATTATCATATAACATATTTTTTTTTATTTTTCCATGTATTCTGGGTATGCGAACTACTCCTGAAAGTATAATAGTAGTTGCAAACGTATTAGTTAAGTAGTACTTAGGGTTTGATTAACGGCCTTTATAGATAAAGGAGTGACTTACAGAGTTTGGCGATTTAATAACAGAGGGACAGAAATAGTATGTTATAACAATAAATAACCACATTTTGTTATTCTGATAATAATTGTCCAATGTCATTCACTAAAACATATATAACAGACATTCATTACATATTTTACACTTGCAACAAAGTACATTATTCATTTAATTATACACAATTATGGAACGTATTGGTATTCCTTTCCTTGATATTAATCTTTACATATACAGTTACAAATTCACAAAATAATTATGAGGGTATTTTCTTTTAACAAAGCCTAATTACACAGTTTGTGTCATTAGGGATTTGCCATCTTTTTCCAACAGTGTTTTATTACATGTATCAAGCATATGTCACTGAGAAAGCTGTATACTGGTAACAAAGACAATTTCAAAAACAATTGAAATGAAAAAAGTATTTTTACAACCTCGCGAATGCTTTTTTCCGAAATCATAAAGGTTCTTACTGATTAAACTTAGATACTTTACATAAAAAAGGCAAAAATTATTTTATCGATTGGTGAACAAAATCATAGAAAAAAAATTACTTAGTGACTTATTAACCAATATGCCATAACCGTTATGATGTATTTATACATTGTATAGAATGATTTGAAAGAGACAATGAATAAGTTAACATTACTATTAGGTTTTAAATAAAATAAAAAGGAAGCTTAGTAGAATAATAGAAGCTGCAAGGACCATTATACAGTATAGTTTGCGATTAGCTTTTTGATAGGAATCAGCCTTTTTTAATTGTTTGTAACCTTCGTACACCTGTACTTGTGTTTGCTCAATATTATAGTCAATTCTATCCAGAATGGTACCTTGATCTTGCACCATATTTGCAAGGTCCTGTACATAATAAGAACAAGAGCTTACTTATGTTTACTTAGAAGTTATTATTGCATTTTAGTATAGTAAGATGGAGACATACCTTGAATACATGATTGAGATCGGATATGCTTTGAACTATGTGTCCAACTTCCTTTTCTCTCTCTTCTGCTAATCTCATCCTCTGTTCAGGATCTTCTATTTGTAACAACACAGATTCCTGTTGCCGTGGTCCCTGTTGCCAATAATCTAAACTATTTTCTTCGTAGGATGGTTCTGACAACCATGAATCTGTTGTAACATTTCTTAACAGGGTTTCATCCTCTGTAAAGTACTGTCTATTTCGTTCTTCTCTAGAATTCACCTCTGTTTCAAACGATTCAAATTAATTAAGAATTTACGACTAAATAAAGCAGGATAATAAACTATTCATACGTTGCAAGTAATTAGCCTGGGAGGTTCGATAACGAAGTCCCAAGTCTTGTAGGGCAGAAGACAAAGCCAAAACTGCACTGTTAGCTAATTGACGCTCTGCTGGCCGTGTTTCGTGTCTTGCTGCTGCTTTAACAATTTGTACCTGCTGATATCCACTTGAAAATGCTCGACCAATTTCTCTAGTAAGTTGTTCCATTTGCCTTTCCTCCTAGAAGTAGTAGACATGTTACTCATTCTATTGATCATCATTATAAACTGCAATATGATTGTTCTTACTTGCGATGTATCATCAAGTGTAGGTCTGGTGAGCTGCTTTGCATGCAGTTCAGACAAATTATCTATTTTGATACGTAGACGACTCAGAATATACTGAGTTTCCTCAAGGGCATCTGTCCATGCAGGAGGTGTCCCATCGTTAGTATTTGTTCCTTTAAGCTCAACACTGTCAGGTCTAGAGCTATCAGGTCCTACCAAGGCCATTCTATCAGATAGGTTCTATAGCAGAGAGTTGATAACAATGATTCTTAGAATAACGGGTTAAAATCAAACACGTATAATGAATTAGGTATATCAGATATGTAAAGGAGTACCTGCTCAGCATAGATGTGTTTGCTTTGCAGAGCATTGTTTCGCATGAGAATGAACGGTTCTGTAAGATTTCGCGTTGCCATTTTTTTGGCTTTACCAATTCGGCTCTTCCAGTAGGATCTTCAGGTTATAGACTCATTTTGGTTTGAATATTATTGCAAGGTTGTCATACCGTCGGCACTTCTTCTGTCATTGTCTGTCATTCTCAAACAGCTGATTCCAGCTGATCGAAGTGAACGTCAAACTAACAATGTCACCAAGACCGTAAAAATTCCACTAGAATTCCACTATATGGTGCCATAGTATTATCAGAGATTCATTCATGCCACATTTCCCACCAGAGATGAGCACAGCACAACGCTAAGGTTTTAGCAGAGCTGCCTAAAACTGTAGGCAGAGGTTCTGCGCTATTCACCGCTGGTTCCCAAAACAAACCCTTATTAGATCGAGACCGAGAACTATAGAACTTATTAAGAATTATTGAAAAAGCCCATTGTTGAAACACTTTAAAGACATTTTAAAGAAAGTGCGATGTTAACTTGACACACATGTAGCACATCAATTTTTGAAAAATGTTTCATCAGTGCTAACTTCACGTAAGTAAGATAAAAGCATTTCTACAGAAGCCCGATAGTGGAAATAGATTTCCTGGCACTTGGAAGCTTAATAAAGCTTTCTAAATACTGTCAAATATTATTGGATCTTGATTTACTTTCAAAATTTATTCAAAATGTAAAATTAAGACAAAATAAAATCTCGCAAAATATACGGAGTAGATAAAAATTAAATTGAAACTATGCGTGTAGCTTCACTAACAGGGTGACTACCCTTATACGACTACTCGAATGATTATGCCCGAACCGACAAAAGGAATAAGACAAGCACAGTGGAAAGTGAGAGGGAACAGAGTGAAGCGAGAAGACAGAAGGAAAGATAGAAATAAAGAAGATAAAAAGTAGAAAAGTAAGGAATAGGGGCGTAAAAGTAAAGAAGAAGTAAGGAAAGAGATAAATCAGAATGCAAAGAATGAAATATAAAGAAATAAGGAAGTAAAGAAGAAATAAATATAGAAATAGAAGGTTGGAAATGGGTGACAGGTGATTCCAGGAGACCAGTACAGGAGACCGGCTAGAGGAAGAATGAGCGCTCCGAGTCCAGGCACTGCCTCGAGGGTCCCCCCCACCACCCGCCAGCATCCACTCGCTGAATCCTGCGTGACGAATTCGCGCGCACATAATTTTGGGCAACTTCCAATACTTCTAAATATGCGGGGTTAGAATTTCCGATTTCTAAGTATTAATATTTTACTTTATTGATTCATTTATTAATAATTTAGTAATATTTCAATTTTAACGTAATTCAATTTCGATATTCTACAATTTCAATTCAATTTTATATTTTGAATTAATTTTGAAAGTAAATCAAAATCCAATAACATCTAGTAAAAATGGAGGTGCTACACGGTCATTAAGTTGGCATCGCACTTTCTTAAAAATGTTTCAACAATAGGCCTTTTCAACAGTTTTTAAGAAGTTCTATATTTCCCGGTCTCGTTCTAAGGGTTGCTTTGGGAACCAGCGGTGAATAGCGGAGAACCTCTGCCCGCCAATCTACGCGTCGTGTTCATGTTAAGCTCGACTACGACGGGATTCGCTCTGTGGATGGAGACGATGGTCACAAAATCCTACATGCAAACTCGCCGCTACGATTTAGCGACATGCTTTTGCGTAAAACCGTAGCGTTTTGCATCTCCCCACTCATCTCTGTTGTGCATTTCCCTACTTATCTCTGGGAAGACTAGCATATCTAATTGGTTTCATATGAGAACTTAAGTGAATATTTATACAGATTTCGTCCAACACTGTTCGGACTCGGTGTATAAACGTTTTAAGTCCTCACACTGAGTTAAATAAGGCCCATCTCGCGGTACATCGCCATCTAGTGTCGATCTTCCAATCCTTGATTATTAGGACCGGTTACTGGCATGTCCCCGTTGGGGATACAGCCATAAGGAAAGGAAGGAAGGATCTTCTCAATGGAGGAGTCAGCCATAAGAAAAGAAAGGAAGGATCTCTGAGAAGAAAGCCAATGGGTATGTTCGGCAGAACACCGCTGAGGGAGCAAATACATTATATTGATCAAATCTCACAACTGTTGCAAGATTTACGATCAAATGACCAATCAAATGTATTTGCTCCCTCAGCGGTGTTTCTGCTGAACTGAACCATTGAGTTAATCTCCACACTCAATTCTGATGGTAAAATTTGAATGAACGTGGGAAACAAACTGAATGTAAAAAATTATAATTTGACACGGTAATAAATAAAACTGGATTTGAAAGAAAAGTAAGATTTATTTGACCAACAAAAATATTGCAAATGTGCGCGAAGTTGCACAAAACGTGATGTATCTACCTACTTTGCAGAATATTTAACTTAACCCCGTTGACATTTTGTTTTTAATTTGAAATAACACATAGTTTATTAGATCTTCATCATCATAGATAATTTATATCGATATATAACTGGTAAAAAAAAGCAACTAAACTTATTAGATTGTCTGAAGTAGTTTTTGTCTTGTAAGAGACTGCAAGAAAACAAACTCAAGTTATACATTTTCATAAACAACAATTTGAGCACATAACATTTTTTTAGTACTCCATTCTTAATAACCCATTATAGATAATGCCTTGAAGACACGTGAAGTGTATGAAGAATTGTTGACTTCATTGTGTATAAAGCTGAACCAGTAATACGCTGGTTATAATTATTAATGTCTGTTTATTCTGTAATCAGTAAACTTAATTTAGTAATTGATACGATCAGCAAGTGAGCAAGAGAGTCCAGTGTTGTCAGGCTCAACATTAAGTTCCTTGACAATACCATCAGCAACTACCATGGAGTACCGCTTGCTACGCTTTCCTCCTAGGGCTGGCAGATTGACTGAGAGTTCCATAGCATCAGTGAAAGCAGCAGTAGGATCTGCCAGCATACGAACCTAAAATGAAATGTTAAATTACTATATGATAATAACAAAATATCTTTACAATATACCTTTCCTTCAGCACCCTGCTCTTTACCCCACGCAGCCATAACAAATGGGTCGTTAACTCCAATGCAGAAAATGTCAGCAAATCCCCTAGATTTCAGTTCATCAGCTTTTTGTATATATCCAGGAAGATGAGTCTGAGAAAATAATTAATCATTTTAATGCTACGACTGACTTGACATTTTCAATTGTGTATGAAACATGCACAAATAAAGATACCTTAGAACAACCAGGAGTGAATGCCCCAGGAACTGCAAAAATTATTATCTTATTCCCTGCAGCAAGTTGGGCCAAGTTGACCTTGTTGGCTGGAGTGTCCTCATAGAGGTCCACTGAGGGGATTTTGTCTCCAACCTACGGAATAATATTCAAAAATTAAATTAACAATGTATTAATAATATCCTTTTATTTATAAAGCAAGATCAATATACTTACGGCGATAACCATCTTTCTAGCAGATAAGTGAAACTGTCGATGCAAAGAAATGAATGACGATCGTCCAAGAATGGAAATGGCGCTTCTAGCGATTCCAGTCATCTGAGTTTCGATCGTCTTACACAGTTGTCCAAATGTTTTACTGTTCTTATGTTATTCTCCCTTGATATGAAAAAGCTAATGGAAAATCTTAGTGGAAACCGGCGTGCGATGATAGGTATTGCGCAACTGCTAAGATTTATTACATAAACTTTTTGTTAATATATAGTTATTCATCTCTTATTTCATCCACGTAGTATAAATCTATTCGTGACATAATCATTATTTGGTGACCTCAGTGCTTGGAACTAAATTCATACATTGTAGTTTATTATTTTTTCATCAAAAGCCCACAATCATCAATTATCGTAAATAAGAGATTGAAACGAGACGCCGTTAGCGGAGATTCCCTCAATTAAAGAATAACTCGGTCGGTAAAAGCCGCTAGCCTTATAAAAAAAGAACCGAAGTAAGTGCTGCCATCTACAAAAGTTTTCTTCCTCATCCTCAAATAGAAGTCTTTATACTCATTTTGAATAATGGGATAGATTTAGTTACGGTTGCGTTTACGCATGGTTCTGACAGCCAAATGGCGGCATCGTTTTATCGATAGGACGTTCACAAATGTCTAAAGATTTTTCAAAGCAGCTACGCGAAGCGACGCAGGGTGTTTGACTAAGGAATATATTTATTTTCGGCAGTCTTCCATTTAGCATCGAGCAGAGAAGCCAAAGCCTAACGCCGAAAACGATCAAGAAACGATATTTCGACGTATTTATCGAGACGCTCTTCGTATTGCAACTATTTCAGGAAATCGTCTACTGCATTGCGTCATTCATGAAATTTCTAAGATCTCATAGATTTCAATATAAATGAGAGATGCTGCTTTGATTTACGTCGTTGCAAGAAGAACAAAAATTACATAATAAAATTATAGACGGCTAATAAAACGGTAATCTGTATTAGGCCTAGTCAGAGCTAAAGAGCCGACAGTCGTACCAAGCACCAATCCGGTTACTAATGTTTAAACGAGCCCATAGAAATCGGTACGGCATCAAAGATTTGAAATACGAACCCGTGGTGCATCGCGCCGATAAGTGGAACGGGGTAAGAATAGAGAATTACCTTGGAATTACGAAGCACAACCTTTCCGAATCGAACACGACACTCCTAGGTGGAGCCATCCGCATCCGGGTCATTAAAATCGGTCCTTGTGAACCCTCTGCCGCGATCCACAATACAATCCCCGTAATGGGAGTAATATCTCTATTTACAAATTAAAAGATCCAATTTCAAAATATTCCGCGCGCTATTTTATCAATATTGGCTCCACCCACAAAGCCCTTACTATTATTCTCTTATATGATACGAACAATGCGTTTCTCTAATCTTTACCAGCTTTGAACTTTTACATCACGTCCGCATTATTCCTTTCTTTGCTACCCCATCGTTGTTACGTCTAATTCAATTATCTTGAAGGGGTATTTTTAAACTACCTTAAAATTAGTACCATCAACACCCTAGTTATTTGATTTTAAAATATCCTTGTCAGATTCATTTATTTTTACTGATATTAAATTTCATCTCTTATCTCCTTTTTGCCTGTTTGTAATGTACCAGCTGTATTACCTAAGACCTCCAGCCATCTTGTTTATCGTCACTCTTATATACGAACTTTTGTTTTCACTAGTGGACCCTTGCCCAGAACGTGAACGGTTTCATTAACCACGTCTTTCTATGGTATCGCTAGTGGTCCATGCATATGTAAAGATTTCGTAGGGGCTTCCCAGTGCTTTCAAGCTTCACCAAACCTTGGGGCTTCACTGTGCATCTGTTTATGTAACTGAGTTTATGTCATACAGCGTCGTATGACCCTCCCGACACCGCACTGTTTTATATAAATTGCTAACTTGATTACACACGCCTCGTTGCACCTGTGGGGCATCCTGCCTGATGTCGTTAACCAGGAGTCTCTTCAAGCTCTCGTCCGTGATGTAAAATCGAGACGATTATTTCATCCCTCTACAGTACATATTAAAATAAAAATGACTTAATTTATTCTAAAAGAAAATTATCAAATTTCTCTAATTTACCTGTACAATATTTTCAATCCCATTCCATGTTTGTCCCATGCTTAGACTACCACTTGGACACGTTTTTTATTTTCCGCTTACGACGGTGAATCGGCCGTGCCCAGGACTAACAGGACTTCCGCCACGGGACTGTCAATTAGGAATTCCATGGCGTGAAAGACTCTGATTTGCTGAATCGGCTTTTCTACAGCCATTATTGCCGGATGTCACAGCGAGCTGTCCCCCAGTCAACAGAGTAACTTATTTGTTATAGGTGACTCCTGTCTGAAAGGAAAATGCCTTTATTATTATTTATCTAAAGATTTTTATATATCACTATGTTTGTCACCTTTTCTTGTAATCTTGTCATCCTATCTTTTGACAGTGTTATAATACTCCAAATTAGAAGGTACGTGTATCACATATTCATACCTAACCTCTTTCGTGTTCCGCTATAACGTAATCGACATCTTACACAATCCTGATTAGGGTAGCGATGATATTATTTATCAAACAAGCCGGATGGCAGGATTAACAGTCTACTATTACCGGTAAGTCTTGCCAACCTTAAGAAGCTGTGCTGCTCACGCCATCTAGTGGTAATTAAGAGATTAAGTCCTGTTGCCTGACACTGCCCTTTACTCTCTACCACATAACCTAGCTTCTTACAGATATCACCTTACAAAGTTAGAGACCCGTTTCTATCTCCTTTCTTTCTTATTTTGTAATATTATTTTATATACAGTGTAATAAAATCATTATGGCTTTAGATTTCTTCTTACGAATATCGTGTGGGATACGAACTGAGTTGTCTTGGTGTTTCTGATTTTTTCAGTCACCTTCGTCATCCCGATAACCTAACCTAATCTAACCAGTTTTTCAAAGTATGAGACAAGGGTATAAAGGTTGGTATGAATATTTGAGCTGGCTGTGTTAGAGAACGCGCGGCTGGAGTTTTTCCCTTTAATTGATTCAATCGGTGAAAAACACGGCGAACGGCTCACCCTCTGGCCTACGCCATCCTAACCACCTCTACAGCCAACCGCTGTAACGAGACGCCAAAGCCAACCCCTCGATGGTTGCCGACCCTGCCTTCGTTTCACCACCCTCTTTGTATATATATGTATATATGGTATGTATATAATCGCGAACTACTGCCAGGAACATCCTGGCTCTCTGCTGCGCTAGCCAGCGATATAATACGGAAACATTTGTACACAAAGCGAAAACTGAAATGTTGTGCTACGGCGGTTTGGACTCCTAGAAACCTTAGCGAATTCATTTTCATTCCTCTTAACTAACCTCTTTCTCTTTCCCGATATAGATAGACTGCGGCGCCGAGTTATCTGCAAGCCTCGTAGAAGTACGTTTGTTATTTTAATTAGAAGCTTCGGGCTATGCTAACTATTTTTGTTTTATTTAATATGTATTTATGATACTTTGTTTAGATATGGGACTGTTAAATCCCTGTAAGAAAAATATACATATACAGCGTCGGGTGTTGATACAATTTTTTATAATGACTTTTAAGAATAAAAAATCGACACTTCATTCTGATCGCAAGAAAGTTATCTAGTTGCGAAGTGAATTTTTCCTTGGTTGTTTGTGAAAAAAGAAAAAGTGTCGTGAAACGTGTCTGAAACATTTTTCAGGGGAGTCGGTACTTTTGATTTATTTTGGCAAAAAAAAATGTTTTTTCTTGCAAAATTTTTTTCACGCGATTTTCGTATCGGTTTGCTTGACGGAGTCGCGTTTTTTATTTTGCTCACCGTTATTGCCAGATAATGGTAATGCTCCGTCTTTCTTTTTTTCCGTTAGGGAGTGCTTGTTAGAAAAACCGTTAAAAAGACGAAGGACCCGTGAAAGGATTCTCGTTCAGTTTATACTTTTGAGCGTACTGCCCTCGAGAAAAAATATTCCGCAGGGTACAACCCGACATTTTTACCCGTTATGCAAAAAAGTTGCGGTATCCTCTTTTCAACGTTCGCTCTAACCAAATTCCATGAGATTTTGTCGTAAAGCTATAAAAATCCGTTACTCAAAAAGGTGACTTTTCCATAGTGTACTCGTTTTTTGTCACCACGTCGAGCAGTGTTTAAAAATGTTATGGGAAAAAGTACCGCTTTTTTTTCGTAACACCCTGCCCTCTTTTTTAGCTTGGCCTACCCAGAATTCTTCATGAAAAATCTTGGTTCAATTTTTTTCCTTCTAACCTAAAAAAAATGCTGTACTACCTAAAAAGTCAAGTTACTCCTTTCTAATCCATTGTTTGATTTTTACAGACATCCCTTCCCCTTATTTCAAAAATAAGAAAACAAAAAAATTATGAAAAAAAGGTAAGAAAATTTTTACCTCATAAATACCAAAATGACAATCAAAGCAGTCTGACAAAATTTTTCTAATCGAAAGCCTAAAAGTTCAAATGAATTTTCTAAACAAATATGTATCAGCACTCACAAGAAGTATCAAATATTTTTCTAAATATTCAAAAGCCTGCGACCCACTAACCACTGTGTTCAAGAAGCTAGTAAAGCTCAAGAAATATAACCCACCAATAAAATGGAAAGTCTACTTTTAGAAGTTGTCGGTAACGAAACTTCCGAACTACAATTACCAACCGTACCGAAAAGTTCGTTAGACAAAATTACAGATGGCTTTGTGGTATTAATATAATATTTCGTGGTCTTCACGTTCTTACGACTCGTAAACTAAATTGGATTCCCATAATATACTAACATTTTCCTGTTATACCAACTAATTCAGTTTACAAGCATTTGAGCCCACCGAGAACAACCTTTTGGAACAACGAACCTGAGTTGACATTTTTCGTGACCCGGTCACGAAATTTAGTGTCGTATATAAGTCCTTGAAGGATCATCGCCTTACGAGCCATCATGCACCAGGGTTCACGGCTCTAAGAATAGGTTATGAATCTTGTGCGGTTTACACCTCAATTTCAACCGATAACGACTCTTCACCTATTTAATATTCACTCGGAATGCAGGTTTGTAATTTATAACATGACGCAAGAGAATTACCTGCTTGCATTTGAAGGTAACGGACGACCTAGCGGAGGAAAAATTTTCAACGAGATGTCTAAACGTAATAATAATACAATTTCACGCGTGACAAAATTCACGACTGTGCGGTGACTGATATCAGTGGGAGATTTTTCATATCGTTTTTACTGAAGGGGGGTGGCTTTGTCCATTGACCCAGTATACAGGGTGATCCCTATCGATTATCACTGCACGGTGCCTTTTCGATACGGGAGGGTAAGTACACGCGTTACTCAAATTCTGAAGCGAGTGGTACGTTCTGGTAGTAACATTGTTCATGGTACGAAAGGCCCAGCGGGCCCATGGTGTTTTATTATAGTTTTCTTATTTGTCAGAGGGGGACCACGTGGGGAGCAGTCACTGCCCCCAAATAAATACAAAACTTGCGATCGATCCAAAGTCCACAAGGCGCATATTTATCTGAAGAATCAATGCCAAATCCAGACATATTTATTTTTGGGCCCCTTGCGGAGTCCGTTTTATCGGGGCCTTCCCCGTAACTTTTAGAAATTCTTCCATCTTGGTACTCAAACTTACTGTATGCCAATTGTCACGTGATTTTGGACGATGCTTGACTTTGCAAACATGCCGTCATTGTTGAACACGTAATAAAATAATGAAAGAATTACATTAACGTACTCAGGGATACGATGTACAAGTATCTAAGGGTGGAAGTACTGTAAGGGTGGCACCCCTGTCGTGCAATTCGATCAACAACGCGTGCCTCTCTTTTGTCTATTGTTATTTGTTGCTTACTGCCCGCGTGGCTGTTTTGTTTCAATTTTTTTTACAGTGTAGTACGTGCTTGTTCAATAGTCAAAGAAATGTAAATTATTAGTTACCTGAATTAAAAATGAACAAAAACCCTTTAGGAACACTTCGCTTGTCGGCGGGGCATTTCTTAAGCATTGACATTAATACTTTTATACATAGGGAATATAAATTGGGCCTTATTCAATTTTCTACGCTATTCCACTTCGTATTGAATCGTGTATCTTCGGCTGTCTTCGCTTTTCTCACCGTCAGAGAAAAATGAGGATATCCTAAGGCAAAAGGCATTGCGCGTGGCTTCTGACATTTTCTATGGTGCTTATGTCGGTCTAAGAGGACCCTGTAAATTTCGTGGCCCAGCAGGCCTGTAAAGATAGCACGTTGACAATAGGGCCCTGTCCAGTCTGGGGTGTCCAGGGATGAGTGTCCACAGGGGGTGGCTGGAGACTTACTCGAGTCAAACGCGCGACTCCTTTCAACAACCTCAGCTCTCACCCCTTTCTCTGAATTTTTTAAAATATCGAAGAAAATTATCCAACGATAAATTTTTATAATTTTTTTAACACGTATTCCTTAGTATTAAAAATTAATGGCATGTTTGTTAAAAAAAAATTCAATTTTTCTACCCATACAATTTCAAAATTTGTATCGAGATCGAGTTCCATAAATCTCAAGGGTGAACTTCTAACCAGTGAACGTGTACTAGAACGTTAAGGCCCATGGGTACCACCAAGTGGAGGAGACCCTGTGTCAACAGTCCCAACTTTTGGGACCGTCGTATAACTTTATAGAGGTAGACAAAAGCCATGTACAATTTTTCGTTTTCTCACTGCGTTACCCAAGAACGTAAATCTCAAGCAAGGTCGCGCATGCGGTAAACCCAAAATTGTTTCACCGCAACTTCCACCGCAGACTTTGACTACCGATAAAAACTTTTTGGCTTCCCCCCACTCTATCTGGTATATGTCTGAAATTATATTGGCAATATTTTATTTTTCTTTATTTAAAAATTTCCGACAAGACCATCTATATGTTTGTACTATTGTTTTATGACTCTATCTATTTCAGCATACTTCTTGGTCTAGACAATGTTATTTAATCTTAAGGCTTTGTCCTCTTAATCTTATCGTTTTAACAGACGATCGGCATCGTATATAGTGGGATGGTATTTTCATCAAGAAATTGATTGATTAACCGATAAACAACCTTCGCCAATGCGAAATAAAATTTATATATATATATATATATATTACCATAATTATCGTCCTTATCAATTGCATTTCAACAAGATATAACCATATCTTAAAGCAATTACAGAACATATTAAAGCTACATTAGACGTACAATAATTACGATTACGATCTAATTACGCCTGTAAATTGTAGATTATAATAAAAAAAAGTTTTGAAATAAGCGAATGATTAATAGCTATAATTAGATTAGGTTCTTACGCAAATAAATATATAGATTATTAACACACGTTATCTTAGGCACGACATAATACACTATGACATATAGGACTCTATGTACAAGGGATATTAAAAATTATTGATCAACGTAAAAAGAATTAATACTCGTTTGTCCAAATAACGTATTTGAGTAATCGTATTTTTGGCCATTTTTAAAACCTAAAAAAATCGGTCTTGAAGCTTTATCACGTACACAGAGGAAGCCTATGATAAATAATGACTGTTGTTTTAGATCCAAAGGATTTATCGATTGATCAAGTGGTAATGATCGATTTCGTTATTGATTTTATAAATGAGAATAAGCCGACTGATCATGCATCGGTATATGGACCAAGTTAATTATTTTCTTCTATTTAATTCAGTCAATGTATATGTATATAAAGATCACCATGAAGATCGATTGCGCCCAATAATTTTGGGACTCACATGATCTATGGCTAATCGAACAGCCCCCTCTCCTCGAAAATCGGTAATAATCTTTTCAGTGCACTTCTGTAATTTTCGGTACTGTAAAATTTTCGGCGTGACTTAATGGCGTCTGGATTGTTTAAGAAATTGTGATTTAACGTTTTTTCACCCAAAACGATCGGTAAGAGGATGAAAGCAATTAAAATTCCATAAGATCCACGTTTTGTCATTTCTTTTGTAAGTTCCTCAAACGTCGGTGGCTTCGTGTTGACTTTGAATTTTCCCATGACGTACACGAGACTCTCGTAATAGACACGCAGAAGTCTCGTGTAATTTTTACTGCGAACTTCGTCCACGGGACTTGAAAATAGGAAGTGCTGCAGATCGATAACCGGCGAGGAAAATCTGGCGTTGGAAAAGTTGACCTGTACAAAAATTTATTTTTTTTTGTTATCATAACTGTTATCATTTTTTTTAATTATGGATTGCAAGCGTAAAAACTGTTGTAAATTTGGTCCGATTGCGCATTTGGTTATCGTGATCAATTTTTTACACGTGTCGATATTTTTTACGTTCATATGAATGCCTGTTATCAATGTTTGTCATTTTGGCAAGGTACGTATGTTATCACGATGAGTAGCATCGGTTATAGAACGGATTATTATGAAATGATAATAATCGCGCAGTATTTGGAATTGTTTTTAAAAATTATAAAATTTCTTTCGTATCTAGAGACATATGTTTTTTTTTCTTTATTTTTACATCTTTCCTTTTTGAGACCTTAACGCTAATTAATCCCATCTTCAGATCAATTTTCTTTACAGACACGATTTGTAATCTGAGTTTATTAACGTGGACTGTCATAATTATTGATTGGACGAATTCTTATTTTGCGTATTAAAGCAGTGGCAAAATTTTTTCGCGAATTGTAATATGGGTATAAAATTTGTCTACCGTTGATTATGATAAATTGATAAGCTTTATCAGTGAAGTGGTTCGTAAATTATAAAATCGATACGTTAACCTTATGTTGGTTGAAGCCGAGCGAAGTACGTTTCGACGTCGTATAATTCGCGATACGTATTGCTTCTTTAGACAAAGGCGCCGTAGCGACTGAGGCTTATCATTAAAGACTGATAACGTGAATTTCTTCTAATTAAGATTAAATTTGTAAGAACACTAAGAAACATTCGAAATATCGAAGAAGCGTAGTAGTAGCTCTAACAGCTATGTCTATCTTTTACGTTTTTTTTGGCTAAACGCTTATCAGATATTAAATATATATATCATATATTCCACTTACAAACATTAGATCTGCAATTCCTGTACCAGTCATGTCGTATTTGAAGAGAATATTGTTAAACCACAGATCACCGTGGACCAGGACGTTAAAGGATTCTGGATCTCTGGTAACAGCCGCGTTCACACGGGACAATAAATTCTTACGGAGTCCTCGTATCTTTGGAGAATATTTTTCCCCATATCCTGGCCATGTGGACACTTCGTCCGCCACTTCCTTTACGGTAAGCTCAATGAAATCCTTGACCAAGCTTTCGTTTTGTTTGTTCCACACATTAGCCTCGTACTGCTTCATGGAGGAAGGATCCTGGGAAAAAATTTAATTTTGGTAAAAAAAAATTTTTTTTAATTTTCACAATTTTTTACCTTCTCATATATAGCGATTGATCCTGCATGAAATGTTGCTAATACTCTCATGACCATCGTCGAATGTTCCAGGTCGAGTCCTCGATGTCCTTTGGGACTCGCTATGCAATAACCTAGATTATGCAAATCCTCTACGACGATCAATGGCCGCGGTTGCAATTCGGAATAAATACAGTGTGACGTAAATTGTTGAATACCACTTTGAGGATATTCCATGCTGACAATTTTGTGTATCGCCGGTATCGTCTTTGATAATAATTCTATCTCTTTTTCAATTAGGTAAATTGTCTGAGGAAAAATTTTATTAATTATTTTTAACTCTAAAAAATTATTCTACGTATCTTTTTCTTTTCTCTTTCAATACCTACATCGAGAGATTTACTGTCTTGATTGTCATGGTTCATAACCTTGATGATCAATGAACGTACTTCTTGCGGCTTGAAGTCTAAGATGTTACGACTTCGTGGACGCCGTTTGAATTCCACGGACACCCGGTATGTCGATACGGCATTTGGATCGCTGGATATACTTCCTATGGTTACTGAGTGCTTTAATACACGAATCGTAGGATCGTTCTCGCCCCGTTGCATACAGAGCTGAAGAAAATCTTCGTCGAGCCATTCGGGCAATTTGGATATTCCTGTCTGCCTGTAAAATATTGACAATGACTTTGTTTTCATCGAGCGATTCTCTGGGAATAATAAATTTCTTAATTAATTTTTGAATTAATTAGTCCCGATAAAATGCTCTATCTTTTTCATTGTATCATATTTTTCTTCGTTATACCAATCGCGCGATATTTTTTCCTCTTTTTTTTAGTACACTATTTTTCGTCGTACATTATTTTTATTTTGACGACACTTCACATTTTTACTAAAAAATCTTTTTTTTTCCTTTTCAACAAAATTCAAGAAGTTTCTTTATACGAAGATATTTTTCCAAATGATCGTATAAAATCTGACAGATTCATCGATAAATGAATGATCTTTGACCAGTTCCAATCGATTTTTTTTAAATCATAATCCTGTATATCTAAACACTCACTTGGTTGCTACATTGGACACTCGCGATTCCACTTGCGTCACCATAAAGGACAAAGTCATGATTGGTAAAGCAAAATATTACGAAAGACTTTACTCTCACCGTCGATGATTTAAACGTAACTGAGGGTGGGTATTAAGCGGCATCAAAATTTTGAGCAGCCTTGTCGATAAATATACGTTATCTTGACGATTAGATAAGGGGATTCTACGACCGATTAAAATTGAGGATCATCGGGCTCTATAACCGCATCGGTAGTCAATCAATAAGCATGGAAAGACGTTTAAATGTCAGAAATCTCATGATTTTGTACTATTTTTATTCTTTCAGAAATTTAATTTTACGAATTTCTCTCAGGCACTAAGTTTGGTTTCACGTGACAAATTATATGACGATATGCTTCTTTTGCAATTTAAAAAAATCATTTTTCCATTCGTTTTTTTATCGGTTGTAAAAACAGCAGCTGTTATCTATCTCGATAAGGAGACCTATGCGGAAGGCCTGACGTACATTTTTTTTATTATTTTTCTTATATTACTTTTACGCCTTTGTGTCGGGGAGCAAATTATGCGCTTCTTATACACATATCCATGACTATGAAAATCAATTAATCGGACGATTACATAAATACTTATCGGGATTTCTTCCTGATTGCATACACATATCAATGACAAATAATATGACCTCGGCGAATTATTATATCTATATATAACATAAATTTTAATTATTTTAAAATTTCATTTACCTATTCATAATTTTTTTTAACAAAATAACAATCCGGTCCATTATCTTACCACATACTGGCTGTCATATCGATAACGCTTTACCTCAATAATACCGAAACAATACGTAAGTCTACATAAAGTTATTCGCGACAAAGTCAAAACTTGATTCAAAGTTAAAGTTAAAAAATTACCGATTCAACGTATCGATTAACTATCTATGGTAATACTTTTGCACAGATTGCAAGTATACTATTTTTAGGTTAGAAAACATGGGAAAATAAAAATACACGTGTAAGTACAGAAAACGTGACCACCACCAGGAAATAACCATACAGTTGGATGTGTATTAGATGTACAAATTAATTCTCGGCCCCTAAAACTTAATAAATGACGGCACTCATTGAAGATTTAATTTTTTTCCCTGCCATACGGTAACTTTAAAGCCATCCTTGATTTTTGAAATAAGGCGTAATAATTGACAACGTCCCTGATATAAAATAAAAAAATAGTAATGAAAGTGATGTCATTCAAAAAGTAACATTTCAAGCAATGGCTGCGTTTCGTATTCCCGCCGAAGAAAAATGTTGCAGGGACTAAGGAAATAATTTGTTTTGCCCTAGATGAAATTGATGTGTCTTATATTACGTGTAAAAAGTATTACCCAAGGTTTAAGAACGGAAATTTCAATCTTCAGAAAAAAACCACCCTTTTTTCGAAGCAAAGTTCGACAGTTGCCTGAGAGATGGCGAAAATATGTAAAAAGTAACGGGTCTTGTTTTCAAAGTTTGGTAATTGTTAGTTTCTTGTATTTCTAAACAAACATCAAAATTATACAAAAAAGGTCGATAATTAATTTGTGCACCTAATACTTGGCAGTCTTGCAGCATTAAACTAATTGGTTTCGCAGTCATTATCGCAGCACGAGAAATAGTGGAGAGAAATAACACGTGACTCATTGACAAGCATTCTTAGTTCACCATTATATTGCATATACGTAAATACAACATTCTATAGTAGCAGCAGAGACGAGTGAAGTGAGTATCTACAGTGAGTTAAGTCGTCTTAGTCTTTATGACATAGCGTCAGAATTGTTTGCTCGATCAAATAAAATTTGTACGTATGGTAAGATGCTTGTGGCTAGTTGTTGTAGTGTAGTACAGATTCGTCCCACTTTAGTTCTATTAATCTAAATCAAACAGTTCGTGCACGGTGGCGCAATCTTACGTTTATAAATGAAAGCGAGAGCACGAAAACCTCGGCAGTTTCACAGCGATGCTAAAGTGTACTGGTTAGTTAAATGAAAATACAGTGTCTTTAGAAGGCAGTAAGATAATGCATTATAAATCTGACACATGTAAACGGAGTGAATATTATTTTGCAGGAAGAAATAAATAGAGGAAAACTAACCATGGAGAACAGCGTGTTTCGTGTGGACGCTGATTTTGTGAAAAATGTATTGATCCAAAATTACGGATCGAGGGATGTCAAGATTGTGGATTTACAAGTATCACGAGGGATGAATAGGGGAGATAATTTCTTAAGTTCAATTTTGAAAATTTCAGCGAGATACGAGGTTTTTAGAAACGGACAGAGAGTGGAGGAACGAGTCGATTGGATGTGTAAAATCGCACCCGACGATGAGGCTATCAAGATATCTGTAAAGAAACAAGGGATATTCATGACCGAAATCAACATGTTGACCAGAGTAATACCAAAGATCGAAGAACTTTTTGGACAAAGATTGGCTGCGCGTGCGATTTATGCGTCTACTGGGGAATACGAGGTTATTGTTATGGAGGATCTGTCAAAGGAGGGATTTATTTTGAAAAATCGTATGATCGGTCTTGACCGGGAACATCTTCTTTTGACGTTGGAGAAACTGGCGAAGTTACACGCCGGCAGTGTTTATCTTCATGAAAGTGTGAGTTGTCAAAACAAATATGGCGTCGATTTTTATAATTAAACAGCCGAATCTCGATATAAATTTGTACGTAATAATCACTGTCGTCTTCGTTCTTCCGTTTTTTAAACTTCAAAATTTTTTTTCCACTCTAAAGCTATTTTGAGTTTTGGGATGGATATATAGATTCAGCCTTGAGTGAAATGTGGGTTAAATGTATATTCGCAAAATTGAAGGCTTACGACGAGTAGTTATGCTGGATATAACTACAGATGATAATAGAGAAGTTGTAATTCTTAGTTTTTAGGCCTACAGCCTCAACCGGAGTCTTATAATGGGATTGGGACTGTATAATTTTTTTTCAGGAACCGGAACTGATCGAGTCCTTCAAAATTGGAATATTCAATGAGTTCACGCCAAATGGCTTTTACATAATGTTTAAACTCAGCCTGATAAAACTTGCGGATTACTTCGAAACCTTACGGGACGAATGGTGTCCTCGAGTAGCAAAAAAAATCAGGGTAGTCGCTGAGAATTTTGAAAAAAATATTAAAAATGTCTACGCGTACGATCCCGATGAATTTTGTGTGCTCAATCATGGGGACTGCTGGGTTAATAATTTATTATTCAAAGAGACTGATAGCGGGAAAGCTACGGACTTACGTATGGTAAATATAATTTCATGATTTGTTTTTTTCCACGTTAACGATAACCAGATTGACTCTCATACATGTAGACTCGCTTGAAATAATTTCTATTAAAGCTCGCGTATTTTTCTCATAAAATCTTGTAAGTTTTACGACTGAAAGTCATAGACACGATTAATATATACTTATTATTATATTGATATTTACTTTTGCGAAAATATTCAGCTGATTTGGACACGAAGTATTGTCTTCTGGTCCTCTGAGGCTTGACGAACCTTCATTCGTAATTTGAACCATTAAGGAAACTTTTTTTTCTTATCCAGTTGAATTTCTCAAAATTTTTAACCGTTCATAACCAATTTTTCAGAATTACCCCAAAAAAAGGCTAAAAATTTTAATTCAACACTTTAGGATTTGTAAGCAAGCTTATCAGCTAAATAGCAACAAGGTCCGTCCATATGTGCCTTTTAGATTGATCTTACGTCAATGTAATAAGCGAACCGTAGTAATAAACTAACAAACACCAGGAACATATTGATAATCGACTATATCGTAAACGTTTGAGCAACAGTAATTGCTTTCTCTCTGTAAGCAATGGGTATGTTCAGCAGAAACACCGCTGAGGGAGCAAATACATTTGATTGGTCAAATCTCACAACTGTTGCAAGATTTACGAACAAATGACCAATCAAACGAATTTGTTCCCTCAGCGGTGTTTCTGCTGAACGTGCTTAATGTATCGGAAACACTTTCTCAACATGTTGATAAGCAACTATCACTTACACGTGACATTCTAATCGGATGATATAACCTAAGGATGATTACAGGTCGTAGGCAAATATACGGCAAATTACACAAAATTTTTTGTCTTTGTTTTTTTGACGTTTTGTTATCTAGGTAATAAAATGGCATCGTTAGCGGTTGTTACGAAGGTTTCTGGCACTGTTGATACGGTTGTAAATATTCATCAAAATAATTGTCTTATCGGTCATAAAACTATTTGATAAGCGACAGCGTTGATTCTAAATAAAAACAACGCACGGTAACGAATTATGGAATGATTTGTTACGTATTTTTGAAATTAACAAAAATTTTGTTTTTCAGGTCGATTTTCAGATGTCAATTTACGGATCGCCGGCGATCGATGTAATATATGCACTTTCGACATGTCCAATTATCGAATTACGAGGTGATCACTTTGAACTCTTTGCCGAATATTATCTGAAGGAACTTCGGATAAGTATGGAGGAATTAGGATGTAAGAAGAAACCATTGACGATGGAGGAATTAAAAAAGTCGATCTTAAAAAGAAGAGTTTATTACGTAATGGCGGCACTGATCTTGCATCCACGGATGGTCGCGGACAAGAGCGAGGTTGAAGATTTCAGTGAATTTTTGGAAAGTGGCATTTCGAAAATGAACGTACTGAAAAATCCGTCTGTGCCCCAAACATTGCGTAAGATCGTTCCACTCATGGATAAAATGGGTATTTTTGATTAGATAATAGAAAATCCGTCTCACAAAATTTTATAGTAGAAACATTTTTTTTTAAACCAAGAAAATTACTGACCAAGATACTAAGACAGCAATGTCCATGGTTCATCTTTCGAAAATAGCAGAAGAAGTAACTTTCGAAAAGGACGCAAGAAAGGTCCGCATTGATTTACAGTAGGGCAGTAAAGCACTAGGTAAATTCTACTCGTTCTTCGCCTTGGTAACCTACATCGTGAACATAGAAATTGTTGTGGCAAGCCTCGGTGGGTGGCAGCCCTGCGCACGAGACACTTCGCCATAGAGTAGTCAAAGAAGATGAAAGGAACTAGCAAGAGATAGAGGAAGTGAAAGAAGAAGCAGTAGCATTCTGTGCCCACAGGAAGAAACGCAAGAGAAAGGTGATCGGTTCCCCACCGCTGCGAATTTCTCCAAATCTTCGTCTCCTCTTAGTCAACCATCACAGTTTTCCCTGACTGAGATATTTATGTACGCGACTGTCGTAAATCATTCTCGTGACCGGGTCGTCGAGGACCTCCTACGGGGACGATCGAAATCAAAATCGGTAGCTTCATACTCGGTCTGGAGGTTTGACGCAGGACTATAATGCCTGTGGAAAGTGGGGTACGAGTATCCGGTTTACTCGGTTATATAGGTTATGGCAGACAGTAGAATTCCAGTAGCTACGCCAATTAGTCACGAGGTGGCCAGAGGTCCATTTTGCCCTTTTAGTTGAAAAAGGTCCATTATGAGAAAAGCGACATTTTCGTTCATTGCACGTTTCGTGAATATGACCAAGTAATTTTTGTAAAGTATTTTCTCAAATTTACGGCGATAATGAAAATTCGAAAATTAACCTACGTCACCTTCGGCCGGTCACCCTTCGTCCATGCGTCCGCAAGTCAAACGGGCGCCAGCCGATTATTTTTTTCACCGGGAACTGATGAACCGGTATGACCTGAGAGTTGAGGTGGAAGAGTCTCAATTCCGACAAAACGAGAGCTTCTGAACCTATCGGAAGAGATGATCAGGGGGTTCCCCTGCCCTTGACCGTATCAAAATCTTATCTACGCCTGCTCTACAGCCCTTTGCCACTCTCCAGCGGGGCGCCGGTATCTCACCCGGACCGCGATGACGTCTCCGTCGGGTACCGTCCTCTGCCGGGCAATTCGGTACGTCGAGACTATCTCTCCACGTCAGATTCGAGCACTTCGACCTCAACTAGACAATAAAAAATTTTCCAAAAACATTGGCGTAGCTGTACGAATCAACCTTAGAGCATAGCTTCTAATCAGGGTGGCGACTTGAAGGGAACCAAAAAGCGAAAACGTTATCTGAATCGGTAGCAGGAGTCGCCTTGTGACCGTGAGTCGAAAAATCATGTCACAGTTTTTAAGAAATTAAATATAAAATTTTCCTTAAACACGTGTTGCATTTTTTTTATCAGAAAAACATTTTTTAATTAATAAACATCATTTTTAAGGAATACAATTTTCAGGAATTACAGTATAACAGATTTTGGTACTGAGGCAAAATTCTGGAGATGCTTTCGGGAGAGACTGTGTCGAATCTCATGTGAATACAAGACTAATCCTCGATTTGTCAGTTTCGTCGGTTTAATACAATTTACTTGGGAAATTCGTCAACGTCTCACGTATGAATGACACTTTTTTTCCCCCTTAAGACGTCGGCATCTCGAAGCGTCCCGACGCGGTCGATTGATAAATTCGGAATGTCAGTGGAATTCTCAACAGGGGAATTTTTTTTAAAGGGGGTGTCAAAAATAAATACTAGTATTTTTTTCTGTCACCCCCTTCCTCCCCCCATTCCCTTAAGAAGGATTTTGCTTCTGTAGAGAAAAAAGGAAGTTCATGGTCAACGCGCGTCATTGTTGTATCCATAGGGATATACAACATGAAATTAATCATGTCAAAAGATTCTACTTCTTTAGATTCAAAAGTATACCGAAAGCTATTATGGAGGCATAAAGAATAAAAAATTTTTTTTTTTAAATGCTTTACTGTATGCCTGTTTAGTGTTTGCGGTCTCGTATTGCGGCAAGTGCCACATTCAAAATGGATGCTTATTCTTATTAAGGGGTATATAATGTCGAAGTCTTTGATAATTGAAAGAACGTTGCATGGGCTATATTTGTATACTATAGTGTAGATACGGGCGTATTTACATGAGACGTCCCGCAATTTCGGCGCTACAACCTTAAACGTATCATTGGGCAACAATATACCCGTGGGACAAAATTATCGGCGTCAATGGCTACGACAATGGCATTGTCCCTGATATTATTCCAACACGGCGAAGTAAATTATTGCTAAATATCGAGAGACCCAGCTAGAAGCGAAGCGGATGTCAAGATGCGGGCTGGGGATCAGGATTCGTGGGATTCTGTGGCATCGTTCGTAAAAATGAAAAAAAAAAGAAAAATTTTCAAAGATTCAGACGATACTTCATCATTCTCATTCTTCAAAAAATTGTTGAATTTTTCAAAAATTTTGAAATCGTTTAGATCAGAAAATGATTTTCTTATATTCTTAAGACTTTATCGAATTATTCGTTGTATCATGGCAAAGTCATATCGAACCCACAAATTTAATATTTTTGACAATTTATGAGTATTTACGACCTTCCCCCATATTTTCCAAAATGGTTAAATTTCTTGCGCGTAACAAGAGGGTATGTACTGACTTTAACGTCCTACGATGTTTTGGGAATCTGTGGCTGCTTTTGCATTCAGTTTTCGCCAAGGCAACAAAATTCTTTCTTGACCAACAGTAAATCATAAATGCGGATTTATGGGTCAATTTTCGTAGGTCAGGTCTCAGTGAAAACCGCGCTTTCACCTCTAGTCACTTTTCTTCCTTTCACGAAGTCGGTGTAAGCACAGTAAAAGTGCATCCCAGTGACTTTCTACGAGTCGTGTAAGATCCTTGAAGTACGACCATAAGACATAGCGAATATAAAGTAAAAATAAGTTTCGAAAAAAAAAGATAAGGAAAATTTTAACCTGATACGAAGAATCCTTATGCGTATAAGTAATAAAAATAAATTAATGAAAAAATAAAAAAAATTGTCAGACTAAGCCTGTTACTGAAAATAAAATAGTTTCCCAAACACTTGCGGTTTAAAGCACCACACTATTTCCACAGTATCCTTTGATTCTCAAGCAGCGGCTTACCCAACAGCCATCTTCATTCGGCACCCAAATAAAATCTCAAAAGTAGGTACGCCGGACCTCAATTTCCCTAGAACAGTCATAACCTCAACTTCTAAAACTCTAGTAGAATAGTATTTCGGTATTGAACCCCATAATAAAATTGCACAACGTGTTTACGCCATTTTGTGGCCATACCTTAAAGCAGTGAGTGGTCAGGTCCAACCTTAACCCAACCATATAAACCATAGACACGTATAAAGCCACGAGAGTGCAAAACATTTGCAAAGTCATAAATATTTCAAATTTTTCAAATTTACAGATGTCAAAAAGACACCAACTACTGCTGCAGTAGATATTTAACCTAAAACTGGAGTAAAACCATCCACACGAAATTGTCAAGAGCAAACGAAAAAAAAAAAAAATTCGAATATTCTCCCTCCTTCTCAAAAATCCAACTCTTATTCACCGAAACCCTTTGAAGGTCTCAAATTACAAAAAGTATCTACGTCGTATCCTCAAAATTTAATTTAGATTTCAACGAGATCGATTCACGAGAGCGTGTGAATAGCGAATACAAATCGTACGTGATTTCTGTATGAATGGCAAAAGCCAAAAGCGATTACGATCGATTCTACAGGGTGTATACGGGGTGTAATAAACGAAAGAGAGCAGAGGGAGTCACGTCGAGAGCCACGTGCTAGTCGTGTGGCCGCTATCAATGTATCTTGCTGTATTGATGTGCCAGAGTATCATGTATACCTATATACAATATATATATAAAACTATAAATACATAGTATCACAAGGAGCCACGCGACTACCACTTCATAAACGTATATTATACATTTGTTAGATAACTCCTACCAGATCACCGATCCATGTCAAATCCGTACCAATTTGATTATCCTTATTAAAATTTTGGTCCATACTGGGAACAGTATCGTCGATAGGGAATGATATAGAGAAAATTAGTAGACGATAAATAAGAATTTATGAAACGGATAAATCTAATATTTCAAATCATGTGAAAATTCGAAAAAATTAAAATTTTAGGCATAAGACAGGAAATTCCAAAAAAATATACACGACGAATTGCTAACCTCCTTCTTTTTGGAAGTCGGTTAAAAAGAAGGCTGCGGTAAGGGAAATCGGGTGCTTTTTTTATTATCAATATGCCTGTCTTTCTCTTACGCACGTAAGCACCTATACATCCGTCTCTCTCGCACTCGCAGCGAGTATAGAAAAACGAAGAAATCTTAAAAATTTCTGGTTGAATGATGTTTTGAAAATCACTATTTTTCTGTGGGTGTCTGTTTATGTGTTAATGCATATCTATATGTCTTTTACTATATAAGAAAATCATTAGGGTGGAAACTTTATGCCCAATTTCCTTGACGATCGTATTCAAAGAATAAAGTGTAAAAGTGTGCCTTTTTCCCAACGCCAATCTTCACAGTCGAAGGTCCGGCAGGTCCTGTTTGTTTGACAGGAGAACATTATTTGCAGAACACAAGGAGTTTCTCCTTTCGCCGAGAGATTCTGTGTGTATTTTTCTATGTAAGTGCGATAGAGGGTGGTTTATACTGTATAGGGTGGCGAAGGTAGACCGCGTATAACGACGTCCTGATGCCAGTTTCTTATTTCATGTCCGAGAAAAGCCAAGTAACGACCAGAAGAAGGACCGAGCCTTGAAGCCAGCTGTTTTCCTAGGCTTTCGTGGAAATCGCAAGAAAACGTACCCTCGTGAACAAATCCCCTTGGACCGAACCTTAATATAGACACTTTTATAAAATACCACCCTCTGTACAACGTTACGCATGAGAAAAGGTAATAGTAAATTCAATAAAAAAAAGTACCAATGATCTGCCTTTCCCGATTGGCAATTTTATCGTCGCTATAATATATATATATATATACCAAGGATTGCAATAATAGTAATAATAATGAGGGTGCAAAGTAGTTCAATCGGATGAAACAATCGCTCTCGTTTCGGAAGCCGCAAAGAGACAAATCACCCTGGGGGCCTATGATGGTGACTCTATTTACTCGTGTCCTACAACACGCGTTCTCAAAAGCACCCCTTTGCTACCCCCTCGTAAGGGTAACAGGGTGAGAATTGTATGCGGTAGACAAAACGCGTAACATCCGGACTGGTCAGTTTCCCAAGGCTCCCACTTGGTGACGTGTAACCCTCATGGACCCTAGGGGGTTGGAACCCTCCAATGATATCCGAGGATGAATTTTCGAGCTGGAGACAGTCTGACGCCTGATGTGGGTTATACGTTTCTTTTTTTTGAAGAAATAAAAATTTTGATATATCTGAAAAAAAATTTTAAAAATACTGAGTTAGGGTTTTTTTAATATTTTGACTGTATATCTCTTTGGATAATTTTATGGGATATCATACCGGCACAGGTTACATCATCGGATCGATTTTCTAACCTTGATGAGGATTTGATATCGAATACGTGTTGTTTTCCTGCAGACGAGGAAACCAGGACGTTCACCGCGATTGCAGTAACAGCATAGTTCTGTGACACAGGACGCGCGTAACGGTAATGTAACCAATCACGAGCTGCAAGGCACCGACAGAGTTCGTTGGGGGTTGTACAAGGTTGGTCGGCTTCGATAACGAGGAGTTTAATGACAGCGTCGACGCCGACGCTGGACACGTGGACCTATCCAGGGGAAAACTTTGTTTTGATGCTTTGTGTCCATCCCCTTCTTGGATACTCTCACTTGAACCCCTTTTCACTGTAAAAATAATTAATAGTAACAATAACAGCTGTCAATTAATCTATAGAGATATATATACAACTATTTACCTTGCAATCGTTGATTTGACCTATTTTCCATTTATTTAGATTTTCTTCCTCTTCACAGGGCTTGGAAGTGGGGTACTTGAAGATGATGTTGCAGTTGCACGTGCAAATAAACGGGGGGGTCTTGTATTCGTTACCGCTTTAGTATATATAGTAGGCGTCGATACGCACGTGACTGAAACAGAAAGAAAGAAAGAAAAAAGGGCGCCACGCGACTCGACGCCGTTTTTCGGTGTTGCAAACACACGCGCGACACGAGCGCCACTCTGGAGGATGCGGCCCAATGATGCGTACTGGTAAGTCGTTAGTGTTCTGGCACCTTGTTATTTTTACATTAAAATCACTCCTCTATTGGGACCCCTGACTGTTTTTACTTTTTTTGCTTTGGTCTCACAGTCGCTCGAGCTTTGGGCAATAATGTTAATTGTTTGCGAGAGGATTTGCAACGCGATGGCAAAGAGATTTAGCCGCGTGAAAAATAAAAAATTTTGACATTTTTTTCCACGCACAGTAAAAATTTAACGAACTTTGATTGTTTGACGAAGAACGTCATTTTTTGGGGGAAATTCCTTTTCTTTGGAAAATATAATTTTTATTCGTCATGGGAAATAATGTTAATGAAAATCTCATTTATTTTCGTTTTCATGTATTTTTTATGTGCGTATGTGTTTGTTCATTTTTTTGGTCTATTCTTTTTCAACGCTTCGATTCCTTTTACGAGCGCACGAGCGCACGCCGAACGAATTCCAAGGCGGGTCGATGGGAATTTTAAAGGGTATTTCTAGCAACATTCTCGTGTAAAGGAGCATGAAACGAGCTTTTTAACCGGCGAGGATTAAGAAGTCCTCGCGGTGGAGAACAATCGAATCACTGTGGTCAGGTCAGGAGCGTATCGTTACGTTCTTCGAGAAGGTCCTGGAGCACCTCCCGAAAAAATAGACCTACATTTTTTTATTCAAAAGCGGAATCCACATTTTTAATAGACGCTTGAGGAATATATTGTTAAATAAATATTTTCGCTGAACGATTAAAAAAAACCGCCAGTTACAAATATGGAAAAATTCCCACCTGATCGTATTAACTAGGTTCAATAAAATCTGTACTATTTTATAATTATTATATAATATGTAGAAACATCCACAACATCTTAAAATAAGCAGTAAAAAAGTACAGCCCTGAACTAATGCTGGGTCCGCCACAATGTATTAATCCCGCGACATTTACGACTTGTTTTCTATGAGATTCTGGGCCTTTTATGGGCCTTTTAGGCGTTTCTCCAATTCCTGTAAATCAGTGCAACGTCGATCGTGCCGCACTCGTTATGCTCAGCAGGAAATTGATCGTAAAACTTGATCCTATACTGTCAAAAAGCCATGGCATGACCGAGTAAAAAAGAAGTTAGAACCATAAACTCGTTGATTATTTTGTGAGCAAAAAACCTGATCCGATTAAAATTTGCAGTTAAAAAAAAATCCGTTACAATAATTGCAACGCGTAGCGGCACTTATACAATGTTAAATTACCAAATAAATGTATCACGTACAAAAAAAATGTCAAACGTGTCTCCATCTTCGAATTCAATTGAATGGTGACCGTCGAAAAATACCATTTCGAAGAAAACGCATCAAGGGCTCGTTAGTGGCAGGGAAGAGCCGACCTTAGCAGGACTTGGCAGGTGACCATAGGTCGGCGTTAGAGTCGATTGTTGCGCATTGAGAAAAGGGCACGTTGCGCCATAATGGGGCGTGCGCGCGGTGCCATTTTCGCCATTCACATAAGAATAACGCGCGCGCAGCACTTCCACACAGCCATTCTTAAATCCTCGCATTCCCATAGCCTTTGAAAAAAGCTGTAGCTCGCAGTGTGGTACGACAAAAAAAAGTGAACAAGAAGAAGAAACTCGCCAGGAAGTCGTTAACCCTCCCCCCACGCAGAGAGCTCGTGGATCCGGTTAAGGGATGCCAGGTGAACGATTTTTCACCATAGAAGAGACTAGTTGTCCTAGAAAAAAAAAATTAAATTCTATTTAATTTTTTCTTCACCTTTGCCTCACTTTTTCTCGACAAATTGTTATAACGAAGAAACAAAAATCATTTTAAATTAGGTACACCGGGGTAGTTATGGAAATTTGGTATAAGTCCCATATTCAATAGAAGTATAAACTAAAAAAATCATCCCCTCGATGACTACTTGGCAATTACAATGATTTTCCAAAGTATCGCGAATTGGATTGATTTTTTTTTTCTTTCCCCAATAGAAATTCGATTTTTAGATGTGAAAATACAAGTCTGCGGGAGTTAGCTATTTAGAAGAGGGTTCACGCGGTGAGACATCTGTTGGACAACTTAACAAGCCCCAACCCTTGAACTCCCTATGGCATCCCTTACTGAACTCAACCTTTCTGAATACACCCTCATCCCTATGAAACACATAGCCGTAGCCTATTCCTATGGTCTGTGTACATATCCACCAACCCCATAGCGCAGTGCAGACAGTGTCGGATAGCTTAACAACCCCCGACGACATGGGGTGAGTTCCGCAGAATAATGTAACACCGTGTACTATACATAGAGCGAACCATCCCTGAGACACCCCATGGATACCTTGGTCTCACCTACAACCCCTCCACCCTCTCACCATACAATTATCTCTCTTTCTCTCTTCATGCACTTTTACACAAACTTTCATATTCTCTTCTCCCTCGTTTTATCCCTCTCGCACACTCTCCTTACTCCATACTCCATTTAGCGCTTGTTAGACACGACAGCGTGGCGCAGCTGATCCCCTTAACGAGGTGACACTTTTATGCTCATACATAAACACCTACGCGACAACGCCAATTTCTTGAAAATCCTGAAATGAAAATAGTCAAATAAATTTTGAAAATAAAAAAAACTTATAAATTCATACCAATAGCAACGAATTTTTCACAGACCAGACAACTCTGTAGATTCTAGGCGCCGTCGATGGAACAAAGTGTCACCGGTCGTACAGTGTTGTAATTAGTTAACAAGTGAGGGCCTGGATATTTCAACATTTTTTTATCCTTGTTGTCACTGCAACAAGGGGAAGTGCATGTCTAAGGAGTAATTTCCGATGGTGCGTTTTAAGTCCAGACGCACATCAGCCGGCTAATTTGACGCGTGGCAGAGACGCCGGCATGGCAAGGATACGTCAATTAGTTATTATCAAAGAGAAAGCGACGTGTGAGTTCGACGTCGGGACGCCAAGAAGTAAGTAAAGAGACGTCTACGTGTGGCGAAACACCTTGTACAAACTAATTATCAGTGGCGACCAAAGTTTTTACTAGGTTTCATAAAAATAGCGTGTTTATTCGGTGAACGGGCGTCCCGACGCTCTGCTTGCCTCGCCGTTTTCTCAGTTTAAAAATACTTAAATTAATAACCGTCCGCCCACGGAATTAGCTGCGTAAACACGATTTATAATGGAGACTCCTTGAGTATTCCTCAGTAGATTTTGGTTCCAGCTTAAAAAAAAAGGTTAAAAACCAAAAATGTATTTTTCATGTAAATGTGCATGCATACATACATATTTACATGGAAAACACGTTATATATATATATATACAAATTAATTCATCACTTCCATATACGATACCAAAAATTTAATTCAGCGACGCTTGCCGACGCGCCGACGTCTTCTCGCTTATCCACCAAACGACGCCCGCCGTCGCCGCCGTGATAAAGTAGGTACGAAAAGAGCGAGTCCGGCATGTGTGCAGACAGTGTGCAGGCTCTGTGGTCCATTGGTGATCCTCCTTGATGCATGGTCGGGGCCTTAGGGCCTATTTGTAAATACAACGCCACGTCCTCGCAGGTGGCTTCTGTCGCTAGAGGATTTCAGGGATTTTCCGGATTTGCCGTCAGCTCAGTGTGATATGTTAAACACGTGTAACATACTTCACACACGTCCACTTCATAAAATTATGTATTAGTTCCGGCGAGATTTCTTCGAATAATTCCCGAAACGACTAGGATGCCTAAAACAAAAATTTGCTTCGTTACAATTTTCAAAATAAATTTCGCAAAAAAGCAATCTCATCTAATTCAATATTCGTTTAAAAAAAATTAACAAACTCCAATTAAGAATCACGTGTGAACCGAGCTTAAGGATTAACAAAGCGTGAGCGCAACTGACGTATCTAACCATCCGTTATATATATCTGTATATCAATAAGCATGAATATATCGTGCTGGTATAAGACGTATGTGAGGTTAACGTTTCACTTGGCTCTGTTTAACGTGATCCCCTTCCACGTAATGTTACTATAACGGTACGATAAGGGCGATCGAGAATACTGATAAGAAAGATCAAAAGAAACTGTACGCGCGACGTGGACTGGTTGAGTGAAGTAGCTAGTACGGAGAGCTGTTTGGATTAGTCTTAAGAAAAATACACAAGCCGTGACTGCGAACGAACCCGAAAGCAAAGCTAATTATAATTGTGTTCCATGACTGTCATGGGATACTGATAAATGACATGTGATGTATTATGTGACGACGCGAAATTTTTTGGTCAATGTGTCTATAGAGAGTACCAAATGAATACAGTGCCATACCTATATATGTATTACAACATATGTAATCGATTGTGAAGATATGCATACTTTTTTTTGGAGGTTGCTTTACATTTCTTATAAGGATGTCAAAAAGGGTACCGGATACCGTAGAAGATTTGAGTTAAAAAATGATGACGTACGACCTACAGTTTCCATGTGAGATACGTCGTACCAGTTTTCTTTACGCTCCCGTCGTTCCATCCTATTCGTTTGTGAATTAGTGGAATTGTGGTAATAGTCGACGACGAAGTCAATGGGGAACGTTTTGTCGTATCAAATGTCGTATAGTCGTCTAGGATCTTCGCACGTGAAGACGAGTGATGGATCGCTGGGTGATCCTTCAGCGAAGGTAGGCTGCGGAGAAAAGATCATTGTAAACTCGATTTGCATGCTTGGTTCGTTTTGAATGTCTTCTGATTGCTTTTGAATTGCCTGGTACAGTTCTATCGAAAAAGTCTCCCACGATTGTATGTACTGTGTGTTTCTATTCTTGGACCTCCGGCTGATTTCATAGTTCAACGTAATCTGTAAGCATTATACAAATACAGGGTGACGTTCCGTGCAAGGAATTCGAGTAATCGTGTAAAATTCACCAAGTTCCGGTTTAGCTCTGTCGTTAGTTCATGATAATGGCAATGGTATCCGGTGAAGAAAAAAAAATGCTGCTGCAGTAACTATCCCTGACTTTAAGTCCTGCTGGGTTTAAACTAGGAAGCCATTTTGGGTCAGGTCGTAAAGACATCAAGAGAGCGGTCACGCTTGGCAACGGGTAAATGCGTAATTTCGGGGTACATGAACGTCTCCACAGGAAGAGGTCCTTCGCACTCCAGTTACCAGAACGCCTGCTGAGTATCCTAGGGGTTGGCGTACGCGGGTCCTAGACAATAATGCTTCAACTATGAGTTTGACTGGTAATAGACGCGTGTCCGAAGGAACGCGCGTTACGTCCGACGCAGTCCTATGGATTCCAAGTCGTTCGAGGAATCCAATGGGGCCGTTTGTATTTGGAAGCCGGTCGACGGAATCGTCGGCATTTTGCGTCGGCTCCATAGAGCTACTTCAGTGGATCGTCTCTCGCGCTTGAATTAATCAACGCCTGGGCATCAAAGACCCGAAACGCTGCTGAAGTTTGTTTATCGTCGGCGAGACCCTGGTCTGTTGTTACCAGGCCACCAGCGCCGCTTAGCGGTGCTTCCTGGAATCTTCTTGCGGCCTAATCAGCCTATCAACTGATGCGCCGCAGCCCTCCTTGCCTAGCTCGGTCAGATTCGACGTTCTTCGGGTTTCATCGGTTTTCTTCGCTTTGGATCACTCTCTGCCATCTATCGGCGCGATTCTATTGGTTGTTGCCGTTGGAGACTGGATTCTTATTGGCGGAGATGGCTCATAGGAAGCTTGTTGAAGCTGCACACGTTTCTTGTCGACTGTACACTCCGCCAACCTTATCTCCTCCGGTTCTCTGCGTTAAATAAACATCGAGTGGACAGCTAGTTAGTTTACACTTTGTTTTAGAGTTGTTAGCTAAACAGCTGAGCTTGCTTTGAGCCGCCGCCAGGGGCACGAACGTAAACTGGAAGCCACGAAGATTTCAATCCCTTCGAACTTTGACGGTCCTTGCCTTCGTTCACGTGGAGGCAATCGGTAGTAATTTAACTTTTGGTGTCTGTTAAAAAATACAGATTTTTCTTACAATTAGTCGAATCAAGTTTCTTATATGGCTTCTATACCTTGGCAACACTTACAGGCTGTAATTTTGGTACGTTTGGCAGGTCCCAGGTGTTGAACGTCCCGTCACTGATCCTTACGGATCCTCTTGAATTCTCGGTAATTTAAAGTATCCCCACTAAGCACGCACTCCCCTATAATAAACCGTCACGCGTGTTTATTGATGCTCGGCTGGCTAAGTTATGGCCGGTAAAACACTCGTCGCCACTCGCTACTTGTCCGGAAAAGTTTTTCTATTACGATAGCAAAAAAAATTATGTTACACTTACACAGTATTATTCGAGTGACATTTGCGAGATGACTCGGATATTTTTTTAGTGTCAAGCTCACCAATGATTTTCGCGAGTCACGCGACCAAAAGAATAATAAAGCGACGAGTAAATCGTCATGTAAGAACAGCGACGATGACAAACGAAAGAAACGATTTCCTTGGCATTGGTTACCCACAAAATAGGGGTCACGCCTCTCCGCGCGTCTTTTTCCTTTTATCTTCTTCGTTCATTCACACTCAATCCCCACTGTATCCCTCTCTCTTTTTTACCCTCTTCCTAAAAGCGGATGAACACAGTAGGTACACAAGCGGTCTTTTGGATATTCAAAGATTCGCAAAAGAAGGCTTCATTGTCGTGCCTCATCGACTCCTTGGAAGAATGGCTGGACCTAACCTCAAAAGTTCTTTATCCAATCATCTCGCCATTCACGCCTCTTTTGGTACTCACCTACACGGGCCATCGGAATTAGATCCATCACTCAGTTCCAAGGGTCCTCTCCCTTCTATCCATCCAAGGTAAGTAAATGTTGATGAAACTGTACCACGCCACTCCGCACAGCCCCTGCTGCGAACTCTAATTTCCAGATGGTCCACCAGGTGCCACCGCGATTATATACCGGAACCGGAGATCCCGCATACTACAAGTACCATATATTCATGAACTGACCGTAAAAATAATTTCACAGTAATTTTATTAAGGCTATATCAGAATTTATTTATTTCTTATTATGTAACGTCGTCCTGCGAATAACCACTGGGCGGCAGCTGCGAAATTTTGTTACTCCATCCCACCGCCATCTAGTTTGTCCGGATTCAGTTTGCTCTAAGAATTCCTAACAACAAGGAACCGTTGTCTTCCTTGCGACAAGAAGCAGAACTCTATCTTTCCACGTACTATCTGCCAGTACGTGTGGACTAGTATCGTGTTACACGACCGTCTAGACTCCGAACATTACAAAAACACGCTGGCAGGTTAGGCGCGACTTTTCATTGGGGTTATGTGCGTCCTATGTTTTCTTAAACACGGACAAAGTGCCTCGTTACGAATTTAATTGAAAGCAAATTAATGTTTAGTGCAAGTACAGTAATACGTAATTAATGATTAAAAAATATACTAATAATACAACAAACCGCGGTACTAAAAGTGTATCTTAAAACACGTGCTTATACCAAAGAAGTTTTGTATATTGAAACGGGAACTTAATGTGTACGTAATTTAATACAGAATCAAGCCGAGGCTCCTGTCAAGATGGCGTGTTATGATGTTTATTCGATGGTGCTGGTTACACAGAGCATGTGATAAGATCAAGTAAATAAATTCAATCGAAATGAGTGGACTAAACTGCGTAAGTATATTTATCTTTGAGACAAGAAAGCCACGAAGTGGCGTCCGTGAGAAAATTAAAAACGTAATTAACAAGAGGATCGTTTAATATAATTTAAATGTATTATATCAACCTATAATTCATTCAATTCAACATCTATTTATGGCACGCGGATTTATTTTTAGAGGTTATATTTTCTTTTCGAAGATCGTCTCTCTGCAATCTCTGTATCCAGTGTCGTAGCTGACAACCGATCTAACCTCGAAATTAATGGAGCGCTATAAATATTGATACGTGGCGCGAATGTGCCGATATATATACAGAAGTAACGTGTCACTCTATCCTTTTATCGATGTAACCAAACGCCAATTATCGACGCCTCCGCGGAGCGTAAGGCGAAACCTTATAGCCCTTGCAGTAGATTCACGTGATCTTTGGCACATATTGAAAAACGTCTACGTGTTGCGTCCTTGGTAAAAATAAAAAATGATTAAAAATCTTACAGAAATAAATACGTGAAAAATATTTTTTTATCAGCACGTAATAACGCGATCGAAAATTAATTTCGATAGGATTTAACTGTGATGAAAATAAAATTCAATGCCGACAGGAATATAATAGGATTAATAATAACATTATTATCATAGGATATTCTATTGATATCATTAAGTAATATAGTTGGGAATATTGTATTGTAATGGTGGGATTTTTTTTCTGGTGACTACGTTTGCTTTTGTCGCAGCGAAACGTCTCGTTAGATGGAAAATCTGGATAAAATCACAGGGTGGTTGTTAAAGATTGAGAATAATGAGGCGTCGCGACGCACCTGCGTCCATTCGCTTACGTAGACTTACGTCTTGGCAAATGTTAGAGGGATCAATGAATACGAAAAATCCTTTTTAACTTTATCCTTTCGTATCCTCGAGTTCAGGTAAAGCTGTAAAAAGTTGGGTCGCCATTGCGGTTGTCTGTTTTTGTATAATATATATGTTATATATAATACTACTGTGCAAGGGACCTGCGGTTTTCTTGCGGATCGTACGTCAACCGAAAATGCAGGGTAGAATATCTTCAGCCAGTACTTTACTGCCTTGTATAATATTTTGAAAGTTGTAAAAAAAATTTATACCATCCAATATGTCTGCAGGCCCACAGTTTTACAATAGCCAAATTTTGAGCGTCCCCAGTCAGCTAAAATATAGATTTAAAATCTGTCAGACCTTTGAAAGATTGCCAAGAATTTCTAGAAAAAAAAATTTGTTAAAAATTCAATATTATTTTTTTCTAATTAAAAAAAACATCTTATCAGTATTTGTACAGGACAACTTGTGAATGCAAGTGGATATATAATTTGCTTTTTTTTTAAAAAAAAAGTGAATTAGCCCTTCAGAGGTTTTCTACTACGTTTGGGGCTGAGGCAATGGGGGTTGTTAGGCAGTTAAAAAAATCCTTAGGGAAACGAGGGTGTCACTAGCAGATATAAGTGAAACCACGTCTGTTCCACCGGTAACCGGTATACTCGAGCTTCAATCTGGTACAGTGCTTGCGGAAAGTTCTGCTTGGACAGAATCGAGATTGTAGTTGCCGGATGTTGTACGAATTGAATGATTCAGCCTGACGACATTCCATGATCCATCTTTTGTGCGTGCAAATATTGCCTTTCTTTAGTCGGGAGGTTAGCGGCATTAGAATCAACCCTTTTATGGCCTCAATGAGATCCGCTTTCAAGTCTTTGTCTATCAATGTACTCTATCAAGGCTAAGTGTCTAGTGTGGCCTACAGCATTGAGCAACGGACCTTGTTTACTGGTCTAACTTAAGAATTACATTTTCTTTTTTTCTCTTTTAGTCGGGCGTCAAGTGTTTCCGGCATTTTTAGTCGCTGCATTGAGTCAGTACGTAATTGTAAAAGTATTAATTTTTCAATGAGTTTTAGCGGGCGAGAGAGGGATATGGATATTGAAAGGGGGATATAGAAATTTTGGAAAAATTTTTTTCAAAAAAAATCAGAAAACGAATTCGTCCCGGATGATGGCTAAGACGCGAAAGGATTTGTGGGAAATCGAAAAAGCAATCTTCGTTTTCATGCTTCTCCATGACCGTTCGGTAGTATTGAATTGGAAACACATAAAAGTTTTCTAATTCTAACAAAAGTCCGAACCGCCCCCTCTGTTTAGGGAGCAACTCGCCAACAGACCACCCTTGTGGTATTAGATTGCTGTGTATTATTTTTATTTCTATTCAAGATGGCTGAGAACGACGACTTTCAGATTATACTCTGACCCGCTCGGATAATCCTGGAATAAGGGAATTTGCATTTGTTGTATTGTAGCCTGTAGGATTTCGAAATCCTCGAGAACTGAGAACCAGGTGTGTATCGCTGAGTGGAGCATAGGGGGTCCCGGGAGAAATTTTGGAAATTTTTTTTTTTTTCTTATTCTTTTGTAAAGATATTACTTATTGCTTTTTATTCATACTTTTTTATCTAATTGTTATAAATAATTTTTTTCAATGTTATCAACTATGCAGGGCAACTTTTTTTTTGAAAATTTTTTAGTTCTCTTATATACACCTTTAGGTTATCCATATAGATACGGTCCTGACCGGTTCGGCACGGTGCCAAGTGACCGGCAGATTTCGGCAGATTAGCCGCTTATGTCGACAGGTTAACCTGCTTAACTTTTTAAGTTAGCAAATCGCATTACGGTTTGGTTCGCCTCGCAAATTCTCGGAATTTCCAGGGCGCTTGACTTTTTCGCCAAGATGTATTTTTTTTCTCTTCTTTCTTTCTTTCTTTTATATCTTCTCTTCCCGTCGTGGAGAACACAGGTGGGTTCCTGTAGGATAACCCGCTCACCGTCAGGATCATCTCGCTAACCCTGTCTCGCAGAACCGAGAGATTAGCCGCCACGTGGTCTTTGTCTAATGAGAAGTCGCGAATGGATTTTGAAAATTCTTTTGGCGCGTTTTCAAGAATTTTTCGAAATTCTATACGCGATTCAAAGCTATCGAAGCTACGATACCCAGTCGTTTCGACTTTTTGGTTTTTCAGAAAATTCACTCGACCCTCTTAAAATTCAATTTCCGTCGTCTTACGACACTATATTTTTCAGACTAGCTTGACTTTCTCCGGATGATCTTTTTGACTTTGCTGTCGAAAATTTTCAAATTCTCTTTATTACAAAGCCTCTCAAATATTACCTGGAACGTACCTTGAGCCGCTTTGATGTCGACTTATTTTTTTTTTCCCCCACTACAATATTGATTTAGGGCTTTGCATTCACGATCTTGATTTTCATTTATCTCTAACATGCTTTATTATATCTATTAAAAATCTATTCATTTTTTTATCCGAAAATTATAAAAGATACCATAGCTCCTACAGCACTTTCCAATGGGGTATCGGTAAAACCAAAGAGTTTCAATTTTCATCGACCTCGTTTACCCGCGCTCAAAAGCCATACACAACCCCCATTTTTAAAATTCTCAACCAATGGCTTTTGCGAAGTCATCCGAAACTATCGAGAGCGAAGTGTATGCCCCATTGTATTTTATGAACTTGTATAGCTACCTCTTCCTAAGAAAAAAAAACAAAAGAATAGAACGTAAAACAATTTTGCAAGATACAATATCTTTATTCTTCCTAACCTATATCTAAGAATCCATAGCGCCTTTTCATACAAATAATAAAGAACGCGCCAAGACAAAAGTTCCCGTTCAACCTGGATTACCCGCGGAATAAAGAATTCTTCAGCCCGTTCCCGAACTGAATGTATCGAAAAATTGAAAAAATTTATCGACGACTATAAAGGTGTATATAAAAATAATCAGGTAGAAATTTAAAAAAAAATATATATATGGTTCAACAGTTTTTTGCCAAAAATTCATAAAAGCAGTACGACCCTCTCTTTTCTCACAACCCCTAGCAAAGAAATCGATAGCGATCGCGACCCTTCGATGGGAACGAAATTTCCAAATTTTACCCCTTTTCCCCTAAAATCTTGATTTCTATATTTACTCGTATATGTATAGCGATATAGAAAGATTCGACAGAATTCGGAAAGGTCGTCCGGAAGAAGGTGACGGACTCCCTTGGAGTCGAGGTGTTTCTTGTCAGGGTGGGTTTTGTTGAGCAAATAACCTCGTTTGTTGATCCACTCCGGGTACCTGGTGCTTTTCGCAGGAGGCTGGATGAAAAAAAAAATAGAAAAGAGGAAATAACACTATAGGTATAGAGACGCGAAATGAAGACATTGAATGTCCCTATACTGTGACTGTCGTCAGGTCCTACGAGGAGGTTGAAACGAAGATGAAGAAGAGAACGTGCGAACGTATAAAGAAAAAGAAAGAAAGAAAGGAGAAAGAGTGAAAAAATGGTGAAGAATACAAAATGGCGAGCAGAATAGAAGGATCCTGGAGTTTTCGAGCGGTGTGGCGAATTTGGCGTGCTCTTATGATAATGACGTAATGAGTGTTCTGGGCCTCCGATTGGAGACGCCTGTCTGGACCAAAAACTTCTTCACTGCAGTGAGTAAAGGTCTCGAGCGGAGAGTGAGTAGTGATCAAGATATAAAAAAGAAAATTAAATCAACTAATCAAAGTATGTTCACTGATACATAATCCAAAATTGAACAGTGCGTTTCCAAAAAAAAATTTCATCTCCAAAAAATTTTTTAATCGATCCGAATATGACTCGAATTAATTAATGGGATTAATGGCGCTCAGTGATTCGAAATTTGATTGCCCATCCGTACGCTTGCATTTATAAAGAAAATAATTTTTTGCAAATTTTTTTTACTTTTTTCAACTATCCCGGGTCAGTGTTTCGCGAGTGACTCGGACCTCTCGCTATATGCTATTCTGGTCCGGGCAACTAAGGGATGCAGTCAGATCTAAGGGTCTCCGCAGGGTGACGACATTTTCACGGTGGGGGGTGAACCGTACGTATATAAAGATGTCATTCCGACCGGCAAAAGACATCTTTGCCTTCGACCGCTCGTACTGAAAAATCTGCAGCATCCCCCTGACCTTACTCAATACCCTATATACATATATACAGTCACAGGTCACTCCTCACGTGGCTTTCCGTTCCATGCCGCCCTTACCGAACTAAGCCGCATTCTACATAGATGAAATGATTGAAAAAGAAGATGAATTTCCATAAAAAAATATTTTTAAATTAATAAAAAATATAATAATGTAACGCACGTAGAAAATTCTATATAGCAATTTTAAAAAATGTTCTATACTAAAAGTGTTTGAATTTTCAATTTCCTTTTCTGAGGAAAATTTTAAGTAGACACCCATTTCTTTTTTTCTTTTCTCAAGCCACAGGTAAATTTCGCGTCGGCCCGTTTCACCTTTCTTATTTTTCATTTTGGAAGATCGAAATCTTACCCGGCAAAGGTATACCGATCGCGAGGATCTACTCAAAGATTTATGAATTGCCTATTGGAATTCTTTGTATTATTATAGTCCGGGAATAATCCCACACGAGGCTCGATGTTGCTCCGCTATCCGACAGGTTGAATAAACATCTTTAATTAATCGTACGAAATCGTGGACCGTCTGACTTTATCTAAATGTATATATATATATATATATATATATACATATATAATAATATAATTCGATTAGCAATATGCAATATTTACTTTTTAATAAACTCACAAATTTACCAACTATTTAGCATAAAATTATTTATTTGTCGAATGGCGTTAATTATAAACATAATATTTCAAGCGATAAAAAAATTAAAATACGTAAAATTTTTCTGCATATAATCGTATACAATTTCCCGTGTAATTCGCCATGCGGTTTCAGACACCTTTCTCCTGGTGGAAAACCTGGAAAAATAGAAGCAATCATAATAATAGGGAAAAGGTGTCGGAAGTCACTGAAGGAATCGAGCAACTGGTCGAAATGTTGGTACCATTGGCTGACATTGCATGGTAAAGGTCTATTTGAATATAGGGCACAAACTATATAACAAGCCCTATAGGTTAAAGGGCGCGGTGAAAGGTCGAACGAAAACAGATTTTCGTTTAGACAATTTTTGTATATTCAGAGTGCAATAAAATTTGTAGGTATCGGTTTTACCCAGCTTTAAGTTGATTATGGATTTTACTTTTGGCTTTGAGCTTAGGTTACGTAACTTTTTAAAGTTATTGTACCGATTTAACCAAAATTCAATTTACGTGAATTGTATACAAATACTATGGTATTTATTGTTCCACCCTTGTCCAGCTGTTCGTCATTGCCTTGGACGCTTTGGGTGAGATGGCAAAGTTAATTAGTTTGAGGTGCTAGCGGTAATTCGATATTACCGATAGAATTTTAATATTAGGGGTTCTTTTTGTAAGTCTTATGGAATTATGGGAAATCGACATAACAGTTTAATAGGGAAACCGTCTTTCGTTGTAAAGGGTCATTTTCTTCTGCACTGACTGTCCGAACGGTTTTGACCTCTGTTATTACCACCACTCCTTCTACAACCCCTCTTATACCTAGGATAATCCTATTAACGTACAATGACCTTTGACAATTGCTAATTGTTGCACGTGCAATTGTTAACAATTGTTTTCGGTACTCGCGAATTACCGTTTTTGTATTTATGACAAATTTACCTAATCCAATTTGGGTTAATAATGGCTTGGCTTGTTATTTTCATTAAGAATATATGCATTGTACCGGTATTTTTGGATTTTGGAAAATTTTTATAATACCGTAAAAAGGGGGTATGGCGGGTTTATGATAATTTTTTAATTATCATATTTTTACCTTTATTGATTGTATACTGTGTATTGGGGTTGGGTATTTATTAGATAATGTTTATATCGATTTAATTCGATATTTTTGAGTTCGTTAAGTGAAATTGATACCGGAAATTATTTAATTACTTGAAACTTGAATTTTTGGGGTTTATGGTTTTTTTTGGGTCATTTCTCATCATTCACTCTTTTGATGCGATCGAGTTTGATCTTTCTTGCTAAGGATCACTCGGAGCACGGTTCGAAATCTATAAATTCACATTGACATGGTGTTTACGATTTCTATATGTATATATTTATATATTGTGGAATGATTGGGCGCAGCAGCTGATTTATACGAAAAAGAATATTTCGTAGAATCACTAGTGATTTTACGCCACTGGAAACGATAGGGGTGCTGATTGAATATACGTTATGTATATAGTAAGCGTGGATGATTTCTGCGTCGAGTCGCGCAGGAAGTAAAAAAAGAAAACAAAAAATAAAAATTGTTTCCAATTCCAAATTTATAACAATGTACTATTTCTGAGTAAGAAATAAAAAATATCTTGAAAAACGTACTTGTCACGCTTACGATATTTTACAAACTTTCCACGTGGACCGACGGGAACTTTGAAGCGAACTGCTGAATAATTGGTAAAATTCCGAAAAAAAACACCCAACAGATACACATTGTTCCAGGAAAGTTTATTCAAGGAAAAAAACGTTCCTAAATGTTATTAAACTTTCAGAACACTCATAATCAAGAATCACCATCGATACTTCGGAACATTAAAGCAGTTACGATTAAACATACCCGGTATAAAGTCCGAAGAAGTAAACCGCAAATCCGGTAATACATCACAGAAAAAGGAACAATAAAATTTATAAAATAGATTCCACGAAATTACGTACGAATACGATATAAGTGAAAAAGTGATATAAGTGAAGAAAAACGGACACGGCAGTTCCCTAAATTCGGATTCACCAGAAACAAGTGAAATCAATACGTAAACTACAGTCGGATACGTTAAAAAACAGGGAGAGGAATACCTCGAAATAAAGAAGAAAAATCAAAGTATTCTTTTTTTTCCAAGAAAACAAGTATCGTTGCTGTCAAAGGGAAATTATTGTGTGGATAGCAGAGCAGAGGGCGAGCGTTGCGAAGTAGGCGGCGAGCAAGGATTTGTTTGTGTTCTTGTCTGTGTTGCGGCTGCGCTCCCCACCATACCTCGGCAGTGCCATGCTCCTCTGTTTGCATTGTTTACTGACAAACATCGTGCCCAAACACGAAGAGTGGAAGGCCTTAGGTGCAGAAAGAACGCGTGTTCATTGGCGGAGGCGCTGTAAAGGCAGAGTCTATTGGTGAATGGGTGGGGCCTAGCGGCCGGTATAAAAGCGCGCGGAAGGCGTGGAGCGAGCAGATACGTGCGACGGCTCAGAGGGAGAAGTACGGTACGTTTCAAAGTGTTAAAGTTTACTCGTGTTCCCTCGAGTCCCGTCATAACCAAGCCTCATCCACGAGGTAGTGTAGAATAACGATCGAAGAGAAAAGCGTGTTGCGGTCCCGTGCGTTAGAACGAATACAAGTGCAAGTCCACAGCGAGACTCATTTCGTAATCGTAAGTGTAAAAGTGTCTATCGTGGACGTTAAAAAAGAAAAAGTGCGCCTCGAAGGACAGTGCACGAAGCATGGTGAACATGGAAGGTTCAAACGAGCAGCATACAGTGACAGCATCGCCACCGCCAAGGACTGCCCTGAAGAGTAGTTTCAGCATTCGTAGTATCCTGCCTGAAGCTTGCGCCGGTACTCCGGCACCGTCTGTCAGCCAGGCTCTGAGTCCTGAGCCAGTGCACGCCGACGACAGTGACGATTCGAGTGACTTGGACGTTACCGGCGACGGCGCCGAGACGCCGCCGTTGGACTGTTCCAGGAATGCCACCTCCTCGAGTCCCAGTCAACGCGACTCCAGGGATCAGCCTAGCGACGAGAAAAAAAAGTCTGAGAAGCCACCGTACAGCTACAATGCTCTGATAATGATGGCCATACGTCAGAGTCCCGAGAAACGCCTGACTCTTAACGGCATTTACGAATACATAATGCGACACTTTCCTTACTACGAGAACAACAAGCAAGGTTGGCAGAATTCCATTAGACACAATCTATCGTTGAACAAGTGCTTCGTTAAAGTGCCAAGGCATTACGACGATCCCGGCAAGGGTAACTACTGGATGCTAGACCCGAGCTCCGAGGATGTTTTCATCGGCGGCACCACGGGAAAGCTTCGCAGACGAACCACGGCGGCGTCCCGATCGCGTCTGGCTGCTTTCAAGAGGAGCGTGGTACTAGGCGGTCTTTATCCTAGTCCTTATCCGCCACCAGGATGGCCGGCGTCCCTGTACACGTTGCCTTATCTACATCGTGCCAGTTACCCCCCGGCAACCGGGCCTTACACCACTCCTGCGGGATATCCGGCAAGTCTTCTACCAGGAGCAGCAAGCTCAGCGGCGGCCGCGGCCGCGGCTGCAGCTAGTCTACCCTGCAAGCCTCAGGCCTTACCGGCCACGGCCGCACCACCGGCTCACGGCGCCTTCTCCATGGAGAGACTTCTCCAGGCACCACCCGGGTATCCTACTAGTATATCCGCACCAGGTATACCTGCGCCCACCAACCCCTACGATTTTTATACCACCCTGAGGTCACTCGCCGCTCATCAACAACATCAGCAGGCAGTTTTTGGACAGCATCAACAACCCAGATATCATCTCAACCAATCGACGCCTATTCTCAGTCAGACACCCTCGACCACGGCTTCGCCCGGTAGTAGCCCTGAACCTATGTCACCCCACTCACCTCCAGTATCTATCTGTAACCCAGTGCAACCCAGATCTCACCCTCACAGCCCACCTCAGCTGTTACTCAAACCAATAACTGTACTCACTGCGAGACACAGTTGAATTTTCATTAGTCTCATTATCTTTATACCCGGTTACACGATGATAACAAACAGTACCTATCTCAATTCTTAGCCGCGTAACTTTAAATTATTCTGAACGATCCTTAAGGGATGATTCGCTCGCGACGCGTAGCTGCTTCGCGGGCTGATCCGAGACGCGGCGCCCAGGCCTATCCTTCGAAGATGACGCGTTAGCTAATTTATTTTTAGGACGATACAGAGTGATTGTTATTTCTGTACAAGTGCGACTCGGTGAATTAAATGCGATGCGTTGTAATTAATTGACGGAGATTTGTCATTTGACATTTTTCAGCATCGTTTTATCTCGTTTAAATACTAAAGAAAAAGACTAGAGGGGGGCGAGGTTCGCGCGTGTCGTTTTAATTGTGATTCATATGGAGACGGACGATGAGATTAGAGTAATATAATAAATATTGTAAATAAAGATGGCGCGCGTATAACCAGGCGTACTTTATTATATTATATCGAACGATATATAAATGTAGATAGAAATAATCGGGATCTCGTGCGATTTATCGCTCCCTTGTCCCATTGTAAATACAGAAGAGATATTATTCGATATATCACAGCCCTGTACATATTGTCGCAGGCGTCAATGAAGAGACCTGTACTGTGAAAATAAATGTTCAAACTTTTTATATATAAAAAAAATTGTTCCAAAAATTATTTCTCAACTTACCCGATCTAACCTAACCTAAATTATATTCTTTTCAGGCAACTGAAATTTTTTAGATTTTCATAATATTAACTATCCTCATTACAACATACGTGACACTCGCATCGTGATTAGATAGCTACATGATATTTCAAAAAAAAAATTGATCCTATTTCTACATAATATTGCACAATCTAGTCATGAAAGTTTACAAGACCTTCGGTCTGGTAAGCGAACACGTATATACAGAGTGTCGTAAAAGTAACAGGCAGAACCCGCTGACTGTCAAAACACGAGAGACAGGTAATATAAAAGTGTGACCATTCAACAAGCGAAATACAATGACCGAAGGAGGGATAAGGTAAGAAAATGAAAGAAAAAGAATATTTGAGAACCGTCCAATTGGTTTACAGCATCTCGACCAATATAACCATAAACTATAACGCAAGAACGTCCTTCCAGTAACCGTTCGAGCTTTGCGTAGAGGTAGCAAAAGTTTCACTTGGTTCCCAATGAAAAGCACGTGTATCACGATAAAAAAATATTGTCGAAGTCTATTACAAGGGTATATTTAAATTCGTGGTATAAAATATTAATAAAATATTTTGTAGATAAATTTTTATTTTCATTTATTTTTATTTTCATTTTTATTTAATCCTAATTCTTACGCATGTGCATATATGTATACCTACACACAGTTCATTTAGTACCTTTAAACGAGCCCTGACGTATTAACAGCGATGGGCAACATGCAGGCGCGATATTGGTATGATACATTGAGACAATGAGGTATAAATAAGATAATGGGGGACACTCGCGTACGTCGAGGAGTTTAAACGTTTGAAGGGCCCGAGACTCGAGACCGGAGACTCTGGCAGCCACAGTTCACCAGATGGGATTGTGACCCGCGCAGGCTGCCCACTGTCATACGTGCTCAGCATCTTTATGCCATCTCGTATTTGATCCGTCTGTACCATCTTACCTCATTCTCACCGTCATTTTCGTTTTCTTAATTATAAACGTTGACATCATACACATAAGCCCATAAACGGTATATTAAGCATAGTAGGTATGGGAGGATCGTTATAGCACAGAATAATTTTTTGGTCCAGTAATGAGGATTACGAGTATGTCTTAAAGCGATGATCACTAATACCGAAGATCAAATTGAGATACAGGAGAAATCTCACAGCCTCATTTATTCAGCCTGGTCCAGGGAAACGTGAATTTAATTGGATAAATTTCATTGCTGATTGGTTTTTCATTTTTTATTCGACTGTTATTATTATTCCTTTGCAGCTATCTTATAATACGTTTGGTGTTAATGAGATTCCTTTGGATATAATTTCACACGTAAATCGTTTTTGTGGAAAGGAAAAAATTTTTATTTTATTCTCATTAATTCACGTTCAAACTTTTTTTTATTATACAATTGCCTTTGTATACCAACAATTTTCGTATTTTTACTTCCACTTCCACTTGATAAACCAGACTACAGAATTGTCTGGAGTTCTTAACAGTGGTTACCAAGGGAGTAGTAACGTTAACGCGATGTATACGTTGTAACGAAGGTTGCATAGCGTCACGTAGAACGAGGGGACAGTAAACACTTGCGTGGGCAATTGCGCCAAGTGGCAAGTGGGTCTGTGGTATGTGCTGTATCTCTTGAGTTTGTGCGTTTGTTTCTGCGTGAGACAAGCATGCGTCGCGACGCGTGCGTCACGAGGACGTGTGTTGAAGAAATGAAAAGTAGTGTTGCAAAGTAAAAAGGAGGAGAAAAAATAAGTAATCATGTAAAAATAATTTTGTTCTCAAAAATCTAAAAAAATTAGCCCCATGCATCCCTGGTGTCTACGGTTATTCCGTCGCCATCTTGAACCCTTGACTATTCCATAGAGGTTTGCCAGCCAGCAACCAGTAGCAAAAGCCCATCCTGTACTGGTACGTACAGTTGTATACTGGTACACAGAAACGTATATGGGGCAGCACGTGAATGGATTTGTCGATGGTGTGTTACATTATTTTAGGTTAGGGTGCCCCATGAGCATTGAGGGGGTAGACACCCCGGTGACTGGTTTTTGATTCAAACCGAATCGGCTCTCTCTGTCTTTCTCATTGAGCCAGCATAACTCTCTCTCTCTCTCTCTCTCTCCTTCGTCCCCCCTCTCTGCCGACCGTGGAAGGGCAGATTTCAGGGCTACAAACTCCTATAGGGTACTTCGTACCTACAGCCATACGTAATAGTGGTTGGTCTGTGGTTAATAGACCACGCACGATCCCTCGCCATGCTTTCTGCCTCCCCTGATCCTTTCAATATTTATCAATATGGATTTCCTACAGGGTAAACCCACCCTCGGTCACCACCCTTGATTCCCATAGAAAACTTAGCAAATCGTCATCCCTATGACCATCGACGTCATACGTGTCCTTTAAGTCAATCGAGCCACGAAAATGCAACCCTTATCGATTTTTAATTAAATTAATTAATTTCACAAAAGTCCAAGTCCTACTTACACTGTACAAATATATTTACACAGCCATTACGTGCATCTCCAGTCTGAACTGCTTTGCGGGTCTTAGGTCATGGAACACCTACGCTATTGTTACATTGGCTTTAACGCCGCTCAACTATCTAAGATCTGTCGTACGTAGTCTAAGGTTCTTGGTCAAGGTACGGTAACCTTACACGGCTGTTACATTGAGTATTGGTGTACGTAACCTAAAAATTTTGAAAAAAAATTTTTTCACACATATGACAAAATTTTATTTTCCAACAAAAATCTATTTTACACACAATAGACGTGCGATATAGTACTGTAAGAATAAATGGTCCATCTCAGCATCCAGCTTCTAATCACGTTATACAAAACAGTTAAGAGGTTCCCAGGGAGTGCTGGGCAGAAGCCAGTCCCCTCTGGTGCATGCGACAGAAGACCCGTATCTCCGCGTCACACAAAAGTGTTAAACGAATGAATGAATGAACGAACGAACGAAGAAATGAACGAATGAATGAGCGAGTCCGGCGAGTGTCGAGATGAATGGAGGAGCGAATGGTGGTGGCCGGAAATGTATCAGCAGTGCGTCGCGACGACGTAGCTGCGAGAATTTCAGTGTTCTAAACTTGCAGTGTGTATATATATATATATATATATATATATATATATATATACACATTGAATTAGACGTATATGATCATGTGATAAATATATATATGTTGCACAGTGTATATATATGTCTGATATACTACAGTCTGTTTGTATTTTGTATTATACTTGATTAGCGCAGACGCTCAAGAGACTCGTTACGTGTACCGACGGCGACGCCGACGCCGTTTAGATTTCATGCTCTTACACCAGGGACTCTGGACGTTATAGTGCCGTTAACTTCCTCGCCATGATCCTCAATGGGTTCAATTAGCTTCGTTAGACTGTACGTAATTGTTTCTTGAGAATTCATCCTCTATGCTGGAATCCTTCGAGAAATGTTTAATGCATTGTATGATGGTTTTTTTTTTATAGAGATCATTTCCGGTTTTTTTTTCCATGGATGTATATTCAGATAAAATATAGACTTTGATTTTTAATAGTCGCGCGAGATAGGCGGTTCTAAGAAACATTTGTCAATTGAGCTAATCAACGTGTTTCACGTACGATTCATCCTTTGCTCTTGTTATCCGCTCGATTCATTTCCGTTTGACGTATCTTTTATCCTAAAGCGTGACTCTTAGTCCTTTCGCGGAATTGCGGATAGAAAGTTTTGCGTTTCTGCTTGCGATATATATATATATGTATTGGTATGGATTATTAAACTTGCCTTTGATCAATATACTGTGTATATGTAGTTTTGGGTTCAAAGTGGTTCCGAACCGGTGTTATTTTGTATGTTGAAGAAACCGTATATGTGACTAGTTCAACTGGCTGGGCTAATTGGTTGTTGCTAAAATAGATCGCGACATTACTATTTACCCAACGCAATGGGCGTCATGAGGTTTCGCGAATGGCAATTTCACGCGTGGTTGGCATCCCTGGGAATGTATTATAGTTATAGAAAATTTGTAAAAAAAAGGTAAAATATTTTTATATTTTATTAATCTCGATATATTATTCAGTCTTGTTAAGCATTGTTTGTACTCTTAATGCTTGTTGCGTTACTTTGTGTTCCTTTTTTTTTTAATTTCGTTACGGGGTTGCGTCGGGGGACACTTCCTACTTAACCGACCGAATTGTTTCCATTTGTACA
>JAYRCB010000709.1:86011-116745 GCA_036026315.1 Trachelus stipa
TTTTTTTTTAATTTCGTTACGGGGTTGCGTCGGGGGACACTTCCTACTTAACCGACCGAATTGTTTCCATTTGTACAGATGATCGCAGATGAGAATGAGAGAGCCGCTGAATTAACGTGCAGATAAGACTCGTGTCTTCGCGTCCCCACTTTGACTCGTTCCTTGGTACACATATGAACGCCTCTTTAGAATGATTTACATACCGGTCCAGAGTCGCCTCCCATAGGAGGAGTGGATCTGGTCCATATTGAAATTTCAAGTGGATCTTCATCCGTGTGAACTTGTCAACCAAGCTTGACAAAAATTTTTGAAAAAAAAAACCGCTGAGCGTTCATCGTATCAAATGATTTTTGTCGTTAATAACATTTGTGATTTTTGAAAAAAAAATCCGATGACCCTTTCAAATTTTGATTTCATATCCGAGGTCCAGAGGCTATATAAGAGTCGCGGTGAAGATGGGATGCTGCGCGAATTAAGGTACAGATAAGGCTTCCTATCTTTAAAGCACATCCCCCGAAAAGAACGTACGCGTGCGGCACGCACGTCCACATACGAAGTCATACACGCAACCACGACCAACTCTGAGTGACTGAATGACTGAGTGACACTCGGCTGACGTCCCTTCCGGTGTGTCTCGTGTTACACCAAGCCTGTTAACCGTTCATATTAAAGTTACAGCATCGGGCGCGTGCCACCCACTGTGGTTAGTATTGGTCGACGCCATTTTTTATTTTTTCCCTCTCACTCTTCCATTGCTTGCCACTGGTAGATAAGAGATAAGAAGAGTGTACGATTTTTGTAAAAATTATTTAATCCATAGCGGAGGAGCATTTTTCGAATAAATATGTCAATTTCGAAATAAATTAATAATCAGATTATCCGAGCTTCTACGAACGATTACACCTATACCGGGTTCTGTATATACAATCAGAAATTTCTTGATAATGATCGAGCATTGTTCCGCAGCTGCCACTTGGCGAACTGGCACTTCGATGAATCGTACCTACGTATGCGCCCGGCAAGAACTTGAAAGCTTTACAAAACTTCGGACCGAGTACCCCGATGCTTTGTTCAATACGCGAGGCGTTGTTTGTCTTAAAAAGTGAGGGGTGCGAGTGCTGCTCAAATGGGCAGCGGATTTAGATATTGGATATACATTCGGTTTTGAAAGAGAGTACTTGTACGGAAGCTCATAAAGTTCCTGTTCACTCATGCGAACTCGTTTAGGATATATACGAAGATTTTATATGTAGGAAAAGTGAAGTGTCGTTAATTTTGAATGATTTGATTGAAATGTAATTTTTATCTAATAAAATTCAGAAAGGGTTGAAAAGATAAAAAAATTTTAAGATTTAATTACACTAAATTATATATATATATGTATTTATTATACATGAATTAAAGTCATGTATTGTATTATTTTTTATTTCGTGGGGGAAAAAATAATACTCGGCAAAGATCAAAGAACTCGGGCGATAGAAGTAATTCCGCTTCCGTGGTGCGTTCAGAAAAACGCGGGCGCGTAATTTAGCCTTGACAAGGTTGACGGCACGCCGGGTGCGTCTAGTAGCGAAAGAAGTGAATGAGCGAAGAAACGTAACGAGCGAATGAATGAAACGAATGAAATGAATGAATGAACGGGCGAGGAGTAAATGGAAGTAGTGAGCGCGTAATTTCGAGGTAGCGAAGAGGGCAGCTGTCGCGGCCGCGAGTCAAGAAGTTCAAGAGAAGAGTTGACCCGTGGTCAGCGTAGAGAACGGCCGGTCGGCCGGCAATGAAGGAAAGGGCCAACCAAGACCCAGGATACGAGGTCGTTCGTTTGACCCCACGGCGCGCGCCGGATGCCACCATTTTTCTACCGAATTGACTGAATCAATTGGAAGACGGACGGCATAGTGCAAAAAGATCTAGCAACGGACCCACGACAGCAGCGATACGGCCCAATTTTTCGAACGACGGACCAGGGACTAAAACCCACTAAGGCCCAAAGAAAAATGGACCTAGCTCGGTCAATCCTCAGAGTCACGGATTTTTAATGTTAATCGGTATACCTATATATACAAGTATAAATATTCCACTCGATTTGACAATCTGGCCACGAGATATAGAGATATAGCGGGTGGCCGTAAGAGAACCGAGACCCTATTAACAATGAGCCGAATTGATACCGTCATGGGAAACCGTACAGCCTCTTACAGTCGAGCGACTATACTAAACACAAGCCGCGTTTCTAACCCCTGGATAGTGACACTTATTTCAGCAAAGTGAAGCTCACCCTTCACTCGCGTGACCTGTGAACTCTGTTTGGCCCGTGAATTCAGGATTCTTAGGGCCTTATACGACGAGAGCCAAGACCAACTGGCTGCGTGCTCATCGATTAGTCATGGTACCCGCTTGATGCGAAGGGTGACTTTACGTTTCGAATCGGCCCGTTACTACACGGCCATTATACTTCTGTATACGCGTTTATGAGACGTGTGCTACACCGTTCGTACACGCTTGGGTTATACTGTCTCTTCTACGTGACAACCCTGCCGACAGAATAAACCCGGATAAACAACTTCATCCACCATTTCCAAAAGAATGACTGTATACCCATTAGCTACACACATCCTATAGCGACAATGACTTTATCTCCATTGTTCAATTTTCTTTTAATTCTCAATCGATTGAAACGAATTAGCCAGTCTCAAGATAATTCTTCTTGTCGAACTCTCTCTCTCTGAAAACATACATCTTTTTATCATATGAATTTTACTCCCATGTTGTTCCAGACGTACGATCAGCCGAAATATGTTTAACTTACGTAGACCAGCCTGAAGGTTTGTTTGCACGCAGTTGCCACTAGGGGCGCCCACGACGTCTGCGTAAAGAAGCAGGAAACTTGGAACGTACACATAGAGATATATTCTACAAGTAACTTAAAGCATCGAATGCAGTGTATGACGTGTTACTACCTCATAGCATACACGCGTGCGCATATGAGAGATCCCTAAGTGGCTCGTTAATGTATTAAAATACAGACATAGCAAAATTACATACGTGACCCACGCTCCTTCGGTTGACCGGCTGAATCCGCTGTGCGGCAGGTTTTCCTTAATTCAGAAAGAAAATACGAATGACTTGGTTATAACCAGGTATTCCTTGCTATTAAGTTGATTATCTAGTCATGTATACTCGGTCTACACTGGTAAAAGGTATTAGTTACGCAAGAGGGGATCTTATAATACCTTCTATGCTAGTTGTCATACGTATACCTGTATATACATATATAGGGGCTCGAAAATGGCGTACCTCTGGAGTTCACGGGAGGAATTAGTTAGCGGTCGCTTTAGAGGCACAGGCACCCCACGGTGCCAACAAAAGAGTTACAAGCCGTTCGCACCTCGGCACGAGGATTACACGCCATAAAATAAACCCCTGCCTAGATTATAATATTATACTCGCTTGGGTGCGATTGCCCCCATGCGGCTGTTTTGTGTATTACGATCTACGCTTGCGTCTGGTCACGTGACTCCTCGCGCATGCGCGTTACGGACGTACTGTCAACGTATTTCAAAGGACGCTATCTCGTTGACGAAAAAGAAACGGAGGACTTTTATCCTCAAGATGGGATGCATACGAGATACGATTGTTACGCACGTATTGTTCATACTTGTATGTTAAGCTATGCAAGTGCCGTTAATGCAGTTGGAATCAACACTCGCGTGAGTCAATTCACGTTAATTCTCGGTAGCACGCACGGAATTCGGGAGGGTCGCGACATTTCTTGGGCCTAATTGATTAATCGCTGCGACTCGCTCGTTAAGAGCGCGATTATCGCGTCGACTGGTTGTTTTAGCTTTTAAAAGTGTCACTGTGCGGACGATTGTCTTTAATGCCTTTTTTCTCTCTTATTCGTTCCTTTGTCTCGCCTCTTCTTCTTCGCTACTCTCTCTTAATCGTCTGTCTCTTTTTTACTTTTTTTTTATCTCAAACCACAAGAGACTTCCTGTCGCGTGGCCCCCACGTTATCTCGTTTTCTCGTCTCCCTCGACTTGAATTAACCTTCTACATTGGGATTAAAAAGCGGATATATTAATTTGCCTCTCTTACAGCCAGCGCACACGACTCGGACGAGTCTTCGCGAAGAACTGGAAGAAGAGCAACTGGATAAAGTAAGACGGAGAGACCGAGTGAAGTCGAGTGGACTCGAATAATCAAAGGAATACATGTGGATGGAGGTTAATTTTTTTTGTCCATCTATATCCAGTGTATTTAATAGTAAGGTGAGATCATTAATGTAATAACCTACGAATATATGTATGTCAGTGTGAATTCTGAATACTGTTCAATATTAAAAATTACACACGCAGGTTCCCAGTCGTCCAACTTTGTAAAGTTATACCAAAAGTATCGTTAGGCGTGCTGAGAGAATTTAACTTGGGCAGGTTTTCAATTCTCGGAACAGCTGATCCCACTCTACCATTACTGTACATACCAATGGTCTCTATAGTCAAAGTGTTGTCGCTGGGCTGCAGTGCGTAATAAAATATTGCGTGCTGGTGAAATAATGGTGAATGAGTCAAGCTGTCCGTTACTGTGGTTAACGATTTAGATAACGTCGGTAAGACAATGTAGATAATACAGATAGTTATTATATGATTACTTAACGTACATATATTCGTATAATGTCTCAGACTAATCTGGCCTTGCAAAAGCAAATTATATGACACGTGTTTTCTAGTATTTCGTTCAGGAATCACAACACGATTTCACGTTTTGAAATCCACTTGGTTTGGTAAGTTAAAGGTGGATTTGCATACGAATGTCGGAGCTCGCGTCGCTCGTTATACCTACGAATAAAGACAGAGTCGCGCGAGCGGCGTAACTAATCGTTTAAGCACGTCGCCGCTTTGGAAACGCGACACTATGGACGTATTCCAAAGAGATGCTAAACAAGGATAAGATTAGAACGATGCTTTTTTTTCATTTTTTTTTTTATTATCTTTTGAGAATCTTTGACCGATGTACTTTTGACAGATTTGTTTGATTTTTTAGAAAAAAAAAATGGTTGAAAATAGAAATTTAGAATTCTGTGCTTGTCAAGCTGGAATTTTTTTCTTTTGGAATTTGTGTCAACAATTTTTTTTGTTACTGTTGTCTCGTTGCGAATAATATAATTGATTATCATATTTATAGTGTCACACTCCTTCGACCCTCGATGATGGTCTTCACTCAGGATCACCTCGTAAATTAATCTCCAGCTCGTATCTTCAGGAAATTAATGAGACAAAGCCGAGGGGTAGATCGGGATGCTGAGAAGCATGAATGGAGCATGGTTCCCATTATGTGAATGGATTATGAGGTCTGACTGTCTGTGCTTGACTTTGTATTACAGGGTCGGGTCAGGTCAGGTCAGGAAAGCCATCCCTAATTTCGTTAATCGTTGTCTAAAGGCATAACCGAGGATTAAATTTACAGGAGGTTCTTGCATCGATTTGTAAAATTTAGAAAATATTATTTTTCATAAAATACATTATTCATTGATCTAACGAAAATCTGTGATTTCATTTAATAAACTTTTTTCATTCTTTTCAGAAATATTTCATCGAGATGGTCTTGCAGTAAGTAGGCAGGAGAAATTCACTTCAGCGAATTTTCAGCGGTTCGAATTTACTCGAAGTGGAAGGGACCCTTGGCCTCGGGGGCCACTTGTTGCGCTGGTTCAGACTTCCTGCTGACTTGTCCCGGCGGGACGCGAGTTGCTCCAGCAACTTCGAATACCCTGGCAAACCGACCAGCGGAATGCCTAATCGTTTCTTTATTCGAATCCTTAATCGATCTCGCGAGCAATTCGCAGATCCTGATAGAATTTCGATCGTTGAGTGCGGTGTGAACGTCACGATATACCGATTCCCAATGTATATAGAAACTCACCCTTAGGAAAGATCAATAGCAGCGACAAGATTTCTAGAACAAGTCAGAAGTTTCACATAGTGAAATAAGCCGAGGAAATAAATGTAGAATAGCAAACGTCATTACAGTAAATTAGCATAAGAAAAGTCAACAGATCATTACTGTATATACAGGGTGTACTATACTAAAGTATACATACATACATTTTTATCAACAAACATAAGCAATCTTTATAAAAATTAATATCTTGAATTTTTCATAAAAATTACTTAACTCTGTATCTTTCAAAGAATTTGTATTCCCATTAATTTTCTTACTGTACACCCTGTATATACGGAGCGTAGTCCGGGATCGCTTATTAGCTTGATTTAATTTAATCTAGGTATTAATCACGAGCGTCTACCCTAATAGGATCGGTGAAGATGTCACACGGTATCTTTCTGCCGTTCGGTCCTCTACGTGTGCCGCTTCGTCTGCCGCTTCGTCTGGGAATCCTTGATTGTCGTCGGCCCGTCTCCGACAGTTAGTATCAAACTGACACGGTCCATTGATATATATTCCATATATATAAGTCACTTCTATGAAAACAACTTTTCACCATAGAAACAAAAATATCCTACATTAATATCCTACTCATTCGCATCCAGAGCATACAGCATCCCTATAATTATCAGTATAACACCATATAAGCTCCCAGTAAGTCTCTAACGCCTATTCGTAATTCAAGATTCCTACATTAAATCCAGTCATCCGTCCACAATGATCTAAATCATTAGTCATCGCAGGAACTAGTGCCTACGCATTGTTACAGTCTGAATGCCAATGACGAATTCTAATATAATCTTTATAAATAGAATCAACGATACGATCTAGATTGATTTGATCTATGCAGATTGATTTTAATGGTTTTTTCTCAAAATTGTGTAAAACCATTAAAAATCGTTTTTTATGAAAATTTTATATATAACTTTATATATTGGTAAAAATTCCCAATCGATCACTACAGTGGTCCAGCTTATCCGAATTTTTTCACAGCATCCCTGAATCATTCATAACCAGACTCATTGGAATAATAATGATCGCCGTTCGAATGAATTTTCAAGATTGTGGTAACTGTGAGAAAGTAACACGGCTCCGACAGTTTCCAGACAATGAGGCGATCATGAACGGATGATTGGGTATCAATGACCCCGCAGGGATCTTGTATCAATATCCCGATTCGCTCCCTCGAGTACACCCTCGATATCTAATGGCGGGGAATAATAATACAAGCAGCTGCACCCTAATACTCTGCGTACCGATGCTGCGAAAGAATAAAAAAAAACAATAAAAAGTAGTTGAAATAGTCAAAATTGAATATAACATAGATGTAAATTGATATAAATAATAAAATCATCTAGAAGGTGCCAGTTATTTTTTACGTCACGTAAAATTATCGTGTTGGCACCCAGCTAATGATACCTGCATAGCGATAGGTACTGGGGCGTTGTTAATTAACGCTTTCCCCGAGCTAATTGTAACGATAAAATATGAATTCGTGGATGGACAGACGGACATCCCTTAGGGTTAAATAGGAGAAATAGAGCGAAGCAGAAGGGTTGCCCAGGGCTGTGCATATGTCGTCGACGTACACGCGACACCCTCGTCCCCTAGGCAAAGGGTCATTCTTTACCCTCTAATTATCGCGGCTAAGACCGATTAAGAAATCGTCCTTAATAAATATCGAGCGAGAAAATCTCTTTAACGTATAAAATATCAATCCCCTGATTGTTATTTTCATTAACGATGTAATTTGAAAAATGTAAATATCTAAAAAATAATTAATCAAACCGACCGTTATTATCCTTACGTTATTACATTGGGTAAGGTATTTACGTATGATAAACAGTATAATTCTCCCGCGAGCTATTTGCATACTCCTGTTCGACTCTACCAATTAAACCAATCAGGTAGCATTACGGGGCGAGAACAGATGACGATCTAATTCAACCTACTGGCGGCATTGCTTACAGAGGGTGAAACAAACGTCTAGGTCGATCGTACACATTAGATATCGTATACGTAGATGGGATATAGGAGTAAGTATATTATCAACGTTGTACCAAGGTAATACACATAAGGCAGATCGTAGATTGGCTGGCTGGATAACACGGCCAGGGCGTGAAACGCTCTCATTATACCAATTACTATTACTATTACTATCGTCGACTACCTCACGGTTCTATTATTTGAATTATCCACCCGTTACATTATAACGCACTATGTCTATATGGTTTATGCCTGGTATACTAATTTAATTTTCCCGCGCTTCTCATAACCTTTTACTATACGCGTTATTCTGCTTGACTCTTTTATTAAATCTAACGCGTGATCCATTATTTATATATGGTGCAGGACGTTCTTAAGATTTATATATACGTGTACAATATCAGACTTTTGAATAGTCCCGCCAAAGCAGTCGGAGCGCCCAGTGGAGTCAGTTGGAAATAGCGCGAGAAGTGCTTGTATCTGTATGGAACGGGACAGGACTGACGGGAAGCGTGTTTCGTACAATAAAATAATAATAATAATGGATAGAGTTATCTGTTGGCGGCACTGGGCTTCGTAGCTTTGACGACAAGAAAGCCGCGCGGTGATCCATCTTAGCTGCCATCTCACAGCATAGTCGCACTCTCACGAGTAGCGCGATCCGACTGCTCTGCCGGCCATTCCCGTTGGATTCGTTGAGACACGTGGTTATGGTGAGTTTAGATCGAGTAGGTTGGTAGCTTTGATTTTCCGAAGAAAAGTCAAGCGGCTTGTCAAACGGAAGCGGCGCTACGTGGTGGTCAAGGATTTCTCGATGTTGAGCGAAGAGGTTAACAGACTGGAAATACGTGAGGGAGTCTATTATGGTATAATTATGAAAGCAGGGTTGGCGTTATAACTTTGATATCGTTACGCAATGCATGTCGGTCATCATTATTAAAGATATCAACAGATGTGCCACTGGTAATTGCTTCATACTCGACAGACGTTTAATTGCACTCCCGTGTGGCTACTGTAAACTTTATTATTATAGAATATGAATATCCTTACGTTCTACCCGTCGTGAATACATTTTTGATACGTCTAGGGATATCTAGTGATTTTTGTGTATGAACGCGTAGCAGTTCGTCTAGGGAATTTTAGTGAAATTTTTTGAAATTATTTACTGCACTGTGTATTTAAGTGGGAGCGCTCAGGGAACAGAGGAGAGGAAAAAAGAAATGGAAATTCTATGTAGATGGGTATAACGTTATTATTCCAAGTGGCTGGATTCGAATAAGGCTGGACTCTCGATTCTGGAAGCGAGCCCTTTTGGCTGCTTTCGGTTCGACGAGAAAGATTCTTTTGAACCCTTCGCTGTAATCCCTTTTCGCAGCCATTCCTGGTAATTACGATAAATATTTGAGCAGCCGTCGTGCTGTCACTGTGCAACCCTTGCTGGTTGAAATGAACTGTGAGCCACGCGATGCTCTAAGGCTCTCTGGAAATAAGTATTTGAAGTTACAACGAGGTAATCGCTTAGAAATCGGATTGGTCGCGAAAAACGTTTGGTCGAGGATAATAATCGTACTGTGCTAATCGGCCCTAATGGTCGGGTAAGATGGCTTTGTCGTTTTTAAATCCTATAAATATTTTTCCTAATATTTTGAAAAACAGTACTGCTACTCTGAAAGAGGAACTCTTTTGGAGAAAGGACGAGGAACTGTTCCTGCCGAAGAGTTTTATGGAATCGATGGCGGTGAAAATCCTTTGACGTGCATCGAGTGGACTAAATTTTTGGAATTTTTGGGAAAATTTATTTAGTCTATCTAAATTTTTTCTGGTTTTGACAAGGATGTTATCTATAGGTTTGCATCTTATTTAGATTTGACAGGAAATAATAATTTGAATAATTTTACTAAAATTTTTCTTCTTATAGAGATAACAATGGAGGTTTCTCGTTCTTGACACGTTTCAAAACACAAACCAACTATAATATGCCCAAATACAGAATGGTTGAAAAACAGCAGGTAGTATACCAGTGAGTGCATCAGAAAGAAAAATAGAATGTAAGCAGTTCTTGATCGACTATGAAGTCAGCCGATGGATCCGTGGGAACCCGAAGACGCTATCGAGGACGGGATGTCAGGAAACTGACTAACTGACAGCCGGGTTGACATTTTCGCCGAAAATATTTGAACCGCTTTTTAATTTCAGGTAGGTAGACATACCTCTGAAGGAGAGTCTGCGACAATCCTGTTTGGTAGAAGAAGAAGAAGTGAAGAAAGAAAGGACTCAAAGAAGCAGTCGTGGAAGAAGAAGCAGAAGAAGAACAAGAAGGTGAAAGATGCGCCAAGAGAGATAGGCTCGCGCGGCTATGTTGGATAGTAAAAAATCCTAATGGACGACAAGGTACAGATAACCCAAGGACTGTAATGGATATCCCTGCCGAAGTTTTTAGTAAACAGTTCATTTGTCATTTGGCCCAAGCGACGAGGGCTTCCTCTTGACCCATCATCATCAGCATCACCAAGAACCAGTAACAACAGTCATCACCTGAGGGATTTTTTTTAGAGAGTTTAGTCTTCAATATTAGTCCAAAAATTATATGACACTTATATATTTAGAAGAGTTAAATGTGATTAAGTATAAAAAAGAACTGTGTTTGAGTAGGCAATTTGTTAATGGATATCAAGTTTTGGTGACTTTCGAGCGCAGAGTATTGCTAATATGTTGCTTAATCAATGCATGACAGCTGTCAAACCTGACTGGTGCATTTCAGCTGAATAACCCTGTAGAGAGAGATCTGTCGCTATGGTGGCAGGGATTCTTGAAGAGGACGAAGAGACGGTGCACCGTTCTCAAAGGCACCGCCAGAAAGACGTCGTATCGTCGAACCGGACCCAAGCAAGTCCCGACATCTTCACTTGTCTGCTGCCTATTAGTAAGTCCCGTCACAACCCGCTAATGACCGGTCCAACCCCTTCCCTAGGTTCTCCACCCTCTCACTGAGAAAACGAATAAGTGGAAAGAAGATACGAATATACGAGTATAACAAAACCTAATACTTCCTAATGCATACCCAATCAGTACCTTGTATGTATATTCTAATTAACCTAATAGAATGAATGAATTATCAATTAATGATCCCAATTGAAATTTTTAAATAAATTTAAAAAATCTATTAAAATTCTAGGAGTACATTTACAAGTCCAAGAAGAAGACATGGATGGATGATGAAGATGGAGGAAGAAGAAAGGACAGTCGAAATAAGTGAGTGTCTGGTGGCAGAGTTAGCGATTAATAAAAGAAGAAAGTATATACTACCTCTGTAAAGTAAGAGAAAGAGAAAAGTTATCTAAGAAGGGGAACCCCCTGCAGATGGTAAAGGGTTTACGGACCGTCAGACTCGCATACATGCCGGGCGTCGTTTCTTCCACGTGAGCGTCCAGCTGGTATCGGGCATGCAATCACACGGAGGATTAAGGAGGTGAGGCAGCCGAGGTTCAACCTGGAGGAAAAGGTGAGTTCGTGTTTGTCTTTATTTTCAAACGAGTCGAAGAGAAGGCCGCGCGCGCGCAGCATTGCTGACGGATTAGCCCGTCATCCTAGGGAATTTCTTTACCTTCTTATTTTCCGATCGCTCTTTTTCTTTTATTCTCTTCTATACTTTTCTTTAATTTTTTCGAACGTCCCGCCTCCACTTCGTACCACTGACGGTGTATATACATGTACAGGATACGTGTATATGAAAAGTATATATTTTATTTTAGCAGAAATTAGTATAACTTTTATTTATGATATAATTTATTGTTTTTTTTTTATTCTGCCAAGGGGATACGACTTCTAATCCTCATGGAGAATTTTTCTATTGTGATACTGACTCACAGCATTATTGTCAAGGTGTCTCGGATCGATACTTGGAATCGTTCGGATGGATCTAGGATGGTATACCAATAACGTCCTCTAATGGAATTATCAGGCCGACAAGATCCAGGACTCTTTTGTTGACGCGCGCACGTGGACCCGTCTTACTCCATTGTGGATCTACGGACTGTCGTCTCGCTCCTAAATCGAACCAAAGGAAACGAAACGAGATGATACAGTCAAAGGAGATATTGCATCACGGAATCAGAGCTCCCTTGGCTCCAAGACTTGATCATAATGCTTCCATTACTCGCATCGCCTACACTCACGCTCTAATAAAACTTAAGCCTTGGGCTCTATACAAAACTTGCGTGTAAAATATGTGGTATGTATTTTTATTGCTATGGAAGATTAAAAAAATAACTGAGAAAACTTTCATATTTGACTATTATTATAAGAATTTAATCAATTTTATTCAGATCATTGCAAGGATCTAGAAGAGTGGAAAAAGAGTTGATAAATTTCTTTGAATTTCTTTTCTAGATCTTCTACAATCTCTTTGTGATCCTCTGATCTCAGGAGGAGGATGTATTCCATTGGATTCTCTAAGTGACAAGAGCTTCAGAGTGGATCCTGTGAACTGCAGACTCTCGGACGACTCGTGCAAGTCACGAAATCCATTGTGTCCTACCTTGAGATCTTCTTCGTGGTCTTTTATTTTGGCCCGTTACAGCAGATATAGTGGCTCTAGTGGCCGCACTGTTGATAAAACAGATAAACGCTTCAGGAACGTTCCCCGACGATGGGATAGTCACCTTCTAGACACCTGGACACCCGGACAACTGCTTGCTTCTTCGGACACCCCGCGAAGAGCATCGATACGGTCATTGAAATAAAACAATTTCAATATAATAAGTCCTTCCTATAGAGGCACTGACTCGATAGATTTTTCTGACTGGTCTTGCTCCCATGAGGCCCAAGAAAACTGTCCCTCTTGGGCACTGTATACTCTGGCTCCCCACTACAGGTACTCTGGATAAAGACATTTTATTTAAACACTCATGGGGATCATCTTAAGATACCGGAAAAGGAAATCTTATATTTACTCTGGTATGGATTTTTAGGACTGTCGCACAGCATCCTTGGACCCTCTGTGAAAACAGGAACAGGATTGGATCAGACGAAGTTATTCATTGGAAATATTTTGTACCTGCTGAACTCGTGGGAAGAAACGAAATTTGGATAATTGGTATCCTTTTTTTGAAAGGACAGACATTACCATACAAGATAATTATGTATTTTCAGTGGATATTTCAAGAGTTTATTTTCTTCACTTTGGAAGATGCTGTTTATAAGTTAATTATTTTCCTGCCAGAAATAGTGAGATATATATTTTCTGCGTTCTTTGAAATTCCAAAATCCATCTCGCTGTTGCGCCAAATGAAGTCACAACTTGGACAGCGGGTGGCCAAGGGATTGCAGGGTTCTCTTGGCGTAGGGAAAAGATCACGAGGTACCATTGTGAGGCGGTCGTGAGAGGCGTGGGAGCTTCACGGCGGTGCCTTTCATCTTATTTCACCCTCGCGCCACCCTTCGCCCGTCAACCTATTGTGACATGACACCCCCGCGGTGCCGTGCACCAGCCCTGACCGTGCATACGGGACGGCTACCGTCTTCTTCGGGATCCTCATGGAGTCAGAGAAGTTAGTAGGGTAAAAGAAAAAAAAACGAAGAAATGGATGGCAATGCTTAAAGAAAGGCCCAAAGAAAACGTGCCGACACGTAACTAAAGTGCGCAGATCTCGCGCGAACGCTTCACTATGAAGTGGGGTGTCAAAAGTGCCGACACCTGATCATTCACTGTCTACCATTCTTAAGGAAGAAAAAAAAGAATTGGTACCAAAATGACAACAATCTGTATCGATTATCCAGGTAGCTCAGGTATACTTAGTACAGTACTAAAGTATGAATGGACCACTAGAAAAATATAAGTTCCTAGCAAGGGTTGCCGTATGTTTATAATACGGTAGCTGCTTACAGGAAAACTCATTTAAAAATTTTCTTCAACAGTTAAGATTGTATTATGGTTGATTAATGAGATGGGATCCTGGTAGCGCTGCTCTGAGCACAGATCCTGCTACCTGGACACTTTTAAACAATGATCATCCTCACGGCAGGGGTTACCATTTTGGTACCATCATTAATTACTAGCTACTTTCCTCTGGGGAAACATCACGTCTTAAGGCTATCACGTTAAGAGTGATCGATAATACAAGATCAATAAGATAATTATATATCCGAAGAAAGTCAACAAAACTGACAGACGTATATGGGTAGCATATATGAAATTCGCGGAATTGTTAAAAGATTTTAGTTTTTATGATAATACTAGTGGCATCAGGCTGCTGCATAGTTGCAGATCAGATTAAAACAGGACTTGAGAAATCTCACATCTACTAAAGCAGGATGAGCTACTTTGGTCCAGGACATCCATCATTTCGCGCATTCCCTTCCTTCTTCAGCTTCAGAAGAAGGTAGTCCAGGTCCATTTTAAATTCCTGTGTCTCATGCAATCTAGTGTCTTTTGTTTTTCTCTAGATAGCAGAAAGAAAAACAAGAAAGTTCCCCAGGCAAGACTAAAGATGATTTTTCAAGCTACGAACAAGGCTCACAAGTCCCCATTCTCGGTACGAATGCTTAAACTCTAGTCTGCCGAGTTTAAAATTACTAGGAGGAGTTTCTTTTTCTCAGCACGAATCACCCTGTAGATGAGAACTACGATAGGGACGCCCACATATACATGAGAATGCCAGCACAATGCGGCACTCGGCCTTTGGCTCCATTATACAATTCAATTTGTTAATAGCACTATCGATATATCGAGATGGATGGGTATCTCTGGAGTAGAAACAAAGGGGCGGTGCACCCTGGTAAGAAATCCTTTTAGCAGACAATGCGCCGACAGTACAGCATCCCGTGAGAGTCCATGCAAATGGCGATAGAATAGAATTCGATTAATTTAAATAGACTTGCTGCTCGGAAGGGCCTGTAAAAAATTAATTTTAAATTCTTTAAAAAAAATATATATTTCCAGACTACGTCCACAGTCACAAGGAGAATGCGAGGGTGACAGTAGCTCCAGAAGGTGGAACCAAAACCGCAAGAAGGTATGAAGGAAACCATTCTTCATAGAACTATAATATTGTTCACACATAATAGAAGGTAACCTGATCGACTTATCAATAACCGCGTAATTATAGTACTAAGGAGTTGGTAGTGCTCAAAACAAGCCATAATAAGACGCAGGCGTCTTTCCCACAAGTAACCTTATATCCCTGTCGTGGTGACCCGTGCCGTCCGGACTCTAAAGTCTTTGAGCATTCAGTTTTGTCAGAGCAGACTCCATTGAGTCTACAGCCACGTTCTGTTTCCCTACGCTCTTTTAGCGGCGCGGGCATTGTTCGCGAATTAATTTATTACGGCCCAATTACGAGCGCGTTGACACCGCTGCGGGGAGACTTGGAATTCCCTAGGAAAAAATATATGTAGTACCAACGGTATCTAGGGGAATTATCAGACATCACGGGGAATTTGAAATCTAACCTTTTTGTATCTGCCGAATGTAATGTTAGGTTCTGTAGTTAGGTCAGGTGGCCTATCGTTATCTTATTCCGAGCCTTTGGACAGTCCACATGAAAACGACTCGCGGTACCTAATAAAAAGTAAGACATCCAGTTACACAGTTCAATGGCTTGTTCGACCGAAGTTTGAGTGACAAGCTATGAGCCACGGCATGAGAAGAGGCATACCGGACCGCGCGGCACATCAAAGCCACTAATGCGCACCTCCCCTATCCTCATCTTCTACCTCATCCTCATCCACGCCGCCACTGCCTCTTCCATAAGCTCCTCGACTCGATCGACGGCCCCCACTACGAGGACTGAACCTCGCGTGGCCCCGATGAAGTCCCAATGAGGCCCTGATGAGGCCCGTACCGATCAATTTACGTCCCTGTCTCTAGTATGCACGTGAACGTACCAGACTAGTCCTCTATTCAAATGTACCCGCCGAACAATATAGGTACTCGGATTCTTTTATTTTTTTTATCGATTAACATTGGTACCGCTTGAATGGGGCCTTGATATTGGGAAGATATATAAATAAATTGTCTTTGGGACTGATTCTTTGCACGCTTCAGAATTTTGTTGTAATTTTAAATGGAATAAGCTTTATGCAGGTGTAGTAGAAATGGAGTATCGAGCGTGGCGATGGGAGACGATCAATGGAGGCATTAATTCCAAGAGAATTCTACGGCCAATAAATCTGTTTGCAATTAGCGGACGCTGCACGCGACGCGAGCGAGAATAAATGACGTCATAAGGAACGGGGCCTGGAGGGCCCCCCCGTTGAGCCTCGAACCCTCTGGGCCCCGCGAACCCGTACGCTCTCAATAAATATCCCGCGGGTCCACCGGGCCCGGGGCCCTGATCTACAGCCCCCGAGAGAATGTAATGGAGATATCATGTATAAGGCCCCGCAATGCCTTATGCAAATAGGATTGCCCTTTACATTGCGCGCGATCCTCTCCGCGGTAATTGGCTCTTGCCGAAATTACCACCACTTTGGATTCTCCTATTTACGGATTACCCAGTGAATACTTAAGGCCCCATTAAAATATAGATGATACCTACCCAACACTCATATTCACCCCACTGCGTGAGATATTAATTAGAACGCGTGACTGGCGATTCTCCATTAGGCCCTTCCAGACAAAAGGGGGACCGCTCCACTGCTCAATTTCTCAAAGGTGGGTACCCAAATTATTTCCCTCATCCACGGAATCATCCATATAAATCTATATTAAAAAAAAAATTTAATTCCATACAGTAATGTTATGTTGATAAAAGTCTAATAAAAATATTTTATATCAATTTTATTTCTTCAATATATACATACGTATATCCAATTCATGCTCCCGTATCCAATCCATATCGTGAAATGTCTGTAAGTTACTCCACCGTAACCCATACCGAGTATCTCATAAAAAATTACCAGTAACTATATTAGTATCGTCCCTCAAGTGTATATCGCTGTAAAGCTTAGTACGTTATACTCTGCCGTATAAGGATTTTGCACAAATAAATGTTAAGGAAGCAGCGTGTGGTTGGTAAACGTTGGCTGAGTAACTAAAAGTACGAGTAAACCAGGTATTTCGTACAAAATACTAACCACTTATATTCCTGTATCCATGTTTCATAATGAGTAAGAAAATTGAAAAAATAGGATAGTACAGTACTCATTTCACCAGATGGCGTTGTTAGTGCACCGTGGGGAGCTTCCAGTGACAGGTATTTCATATATGTGTAATTAAGGCTTGAACTAGCATCCTGGTTGGAGCACTGTCACTTATTTTTCTCCAATTATCGAAATATTGTCAAGTAATTTAACATTCTTAAGTACCAGCTTATCTACAGGGTTATTCACGAGAAATGCATTATCAGAAGCTATCCTGTCTATTTGATTTCTGTGGCAGAAACACCTTAAGGCGGTGAGTTAGTTGCGAATAACTATACATTCTCATCGTCATGCACATTTGTATTAGACGTGTGAAACTTTGAGGTTAGGTTGTATAACTGGCTGTGCGCAAAGAGCCATGCCTCTTTAACGGTAATTAACGAGGTAACAACTTCTTTTTCCTTTCTTTTTATTACACAGCTATTTGTATGATTTACACGTACGTATTTACATATTTTTTGGTTGTCTCTTAACAGTAAATAGTAGAATAGAATAGTAGTTGCTAACAAGGTAGAAAGTTATCGTAGGATTTTGACCGATGACCGGTTAGGATCTTTTTTTTTCTATTTTTGTTGAAGGAGGGGATTCACTCACAAGGCACGCTTTGCATCTTAAAGCGGTTTCCCATAGCAGTGAACGTTGTGAACAGGCACGTGAATGACGAGACGGGGCCATGTGACGAAGTTTTTCAAACAAACCGTCTAGATTTGTAGCGCCCAGGGATAACAGACGGGACGTGCTCCGCGCATGGTCTCTCGAGTATTTTGATAAGGCATCCCGGTGCGTCGAGACGGACCAGAGAGTGGCATTGTCGCTCTGCTCGAGTGGCTAATATTGGGATTTACATAATTAGATTCCATTATTTTTTCAGCCCTTACAAATTCTGCGACACGTGCGCACGGAACACAACTGGTACAGATAAAGAAGACAACAAACCGATTGCTCACGTTCCTTACGAAAAAAATTTAGGAATAATTTTTCACGTACGTATATGTATCTATATACATATATAATAAAAATTTCGTATTTTTTATTTTTCGTTTATGACTTATTCAGCCATTCAGCCCCAGCATCCAATCCGCCCTTTGTTTCTCATTTCTGGACCTTTTTACAGGGAAACGTGATCCACGAAAAAGACCCGGACCATAGTATCCTCGTCTAGAAGATCTAAGGATAAGAGGGATTCCGTGTTCCTACCCGGAGTAACGGATCCTCGGTTAGGTCCTTCATTGGCCACCACGTGCCTAAGTGCTACCAGGAGGACGCACGACCCTCTTCAGCATCCTCGTGCTCACGCGCCAATCCGGAAGCGGAAGATTCCTCTCAGGAACGAGCCCAAGAGCGTACTTAACCCTTGGAGTGATCGAAGCGATCTGAAATATGATCATCAGGATCCCTTAACTACTTGAAAAATTCATCCCTGTCATCCCTGACTTTGACAGCTATGACAGTCACGTGGAACCAGTAGACACTTCAGCATTCTCGTGGAATTCTTCGTCATTTCTGGTAACTGAAGGTTCTTATTATACTCCAACGAACTGCTGTTTACTCTGTGGACTATCGTTTACACCACAGGGAAACCTCGAATGGGACCTAGTAAAATCGTAGGACCCCGCATTGACAAATATCCGGGAACAATCATTAATACGGATTACGAGCTGTATTACGTTTCACGATCAGACGACACTGTTTTCCCCCCAAGCTATTTTCGAGTAATCCCTCGCGCAAACCAACAAACAGTGACAGCTGTCGACGTCGCGACGCTTCGTCCTATCCGTTTTCGGTTACTACGCGAGGTGAAGGAGGAGAGCGTTTTTTTGCCAGATTTTTTAGCGCTTCCTATAGTTCATTTTTCAAAAATTTGAAAAATTGAATGATAGGATTGAATACTGAATACAAAATTTCACTGTAATTGGAACAATGAACTTTCAGAATCGTTTTAGAAAATTTGACAGAATATTGTCGTACGATACACAATGATACAAAGAATTATTAGGAATTTCCAAAAGTAAGACCTTGAAATCCATTGAATATTTTGGTATCCTCTCGAGACGGCATTTTACACTGGAAATGAGATTAACCTAATCGAAAGAAATCCTTAGAATCCCATAATTCGCAATTATACTAGTTCACTGGTAACAAATCCTTAGGTCCTACAAGTACAATGAGTTCAAGTCGCTCTCGAGATTGTCGCAATTCCTTAAATCGTTCAAGGAGTCCTTGAGTTTTTAAAAAAGGATTCGACCAGTACGTAAAGAAATCACAAGCGCGAAAACCAGCCCGAGTAAATCCTTTTGGCGAGCAATCCTTTTATACCAGTAGTAAATCTCTTTACTCCTCGATCCTTTCTCTAATTTTCTACTTTCACTCTCTCACTCTTCTTCTCTTTCTCTTCTCCAGCACACCGGAAAATGCACCTGGCCGCAAGGACTCAAACGTGGTTCAGCTTTCACGCGAAACTAGATCGCACCAGTAAGATTGTCCTGCACTACTATCTACGATTAATCAAAAAGAGTTCCATGGGCACTGGTACCAACGCTCTCCGCATATCCTGGGGACAGATGCGTCGCCAGGGTAGAAATTCGTGAGGTCGCATACTATAATATATATATATATACACGCATACACCGTACAAGATGAAAAACGTAACAGGAAGCCGCGCGGACTGGGTAATCTGACTGGCAAATATTTGGATTGTCGCATTCATGGCATTGATACATCGAGTGCAGCTCCCGGACGTGGCAGGGAGAGAATCGGCTGTTTACACGGTGTTCGGCTTGCAGATCCTTTTGAAAATACAGCCGGGAATTCCGGCATTAAGATGCCAGATAGCCTTGTCCAATGAGACACCATAGATTTGGTAAGGGGGAAATGCACGGAATGGGACAGATGCCAAAATGTAGATACATCTTAAAGACCTTTTTCAGTAGTAGCTGTATAACTGGTATATATGGTAAATAATATACTCCACTTAACAGTATATAATATGGACTTATAAGAAATTTTATATGAAGAATGACTCCTCTTCAATCTAAAGATGATACCTAGTGGATGATTCATACATCAGATTGATAAAGGTTGAATTCTTTAAATTCGATCTCCTATAACGAGTAAAGGTTGGTATATACTAACTGCTAAATGTATGCAGTAGGAACGTTCTTAATAACAAAGTTTTTGTAGTACAATAGGATCATCGCGGACCGATGAGCACCGATCTGCTTACCTTGGACTCTCGACTCCTCTCCTAGATGAGGAGGATGAGATATAGTACCAATATGAAAGAGAAGGATAGACAGAGTTGTTGAGTACCTAACCTAAAAGAGAAGAGAGAAGCTGGGTCTTGGAGCTGTCAGATTCTCATACTCCTGAGTAAGAAAGAAAGAGAGAGAGAGAGAGAAAATGAGAGAAAGATTAGCTTCTTAACCAAATAGGCTCAGCTTAGTCTTCACCGTCGGCTCGACATTCTCGATTTTCAAGGAGGTAAGGATTGTCCTTTATCTAGGTATAATAAGATCCACTATATCTATATAGCTATTACTATAGTTAGGTTAGGTACAAGTACCAGTGAATTAATCTGTTTAGCGGCCTCGCGGCTTAACTACCCTGGACCAAGTTACCCTTGTGGTTATATTTACTTTATGATCAGCATCTTCCTCGAGATGGTCCTGGTGGAGAAATCAAGCGGAAGCCCGCTTGCATTCCTTCCGGATGGTACGACGTTCCCACGTAGACATTTTTATTCCTTTAGTCATTCCTTTCCAGTGACGTCCTCTAGGTACTACCTAATGCATGTATTACTTTATACTATATATACATTTCTGTGTCTGGTTTCTCACAGCTCTTCTACAAAATATCCTGCACGAACAGTGCTGAAGGAATATAGGGAGAAGATAGTACCTATATACCTGCCTACCTATGTGCCTCGTAACAGACTCAAACTCCCAAGGACTTGTCAGGGACGACTTCGCGGCTCACCGCGTCGATCCTAAGCCGACGGTAATGTGACGTCCACCTGGTAAATAATCGAGAATATTCAAGCCTCCATTTTCAAGTCCTTACCAAGGTCCTTCGTAGTCCTTGTAATCTTTCCTGATTCTAGATCGTGGTCGCTGATTAAATCCGCCTAATTTACAGAGAGAGAGAGAGAGAGAGAGAGAGGGTAACTGTTGATATAATTATTAATGGAAGGATTGATTAATTAATATGCGATTGACATCCTTAGGATGCTTAACGATTGTTATAATGTACTCATAGTATTTATATTTTTGGTACCAGTGGATGATGTTCCGTGTTATGAAACCTGGTGAGGGTTTTCACCCTCAGACTATAAGGGTAAGCTATAGGACGGTGCTTTCGTGCACGATCGTAACACCAAGCGTTCTTCGTCAATGAATCATTGATGAGTGAACGATGGGGTCGTGGGATGTCGCAGCTGCGATGGCGGCTCTTCTTCTGCGGTCACAACTGCAACCCTTACGCTTGCTCGCGACCCCTTCGTATCTTCTGCCATCAATTTCTCCTTTTCCTTACCGGCATTTTTTCCCCTTTACTTCTCCCTGGAAAGACAGGAATAACAGGTGATCACGATATGGTTTACCGATATATGCTGCACTGTTTACATAATGAATAACTAGTATCGATATGGGGAAAATATTCCCTATACCAGTTGCACAATCTCCCCCTTTTAGTCATGTGCAAAGACACTACCTTGGAGTAGGTATGAGTATAGATTTTATTAGTATATTATTTATATAAATATTGTATCGATACGAGAACATCGATTAATATGAATTTAATTAATTTCAGGTTGGACTCTACTTTCCTATGGGAAAACATATACGCTTTATTAAGTACAAAGTCACGTTGCGTTCGACCGGCAACTCACGTTTTTGTGATGAATAAGTAAACGTGGGGGTATGTCACCTGCTCGGAAATACGAAGAACAATAATTTCTTTGAATAGGATGCATAATGGAGAGGATCATGTCTATGGGGTTTGGTTGAACCATCATCCTGCTGTCTATGGTGTGAGTAAACATAAGAATCCTGGCAGGATACTCGCGTGTCTGGATTTACATATGTGATCGATAATAGCTATAAAATTGATCTTCAAGTGCCTATATAATGCGAAAGGCTTCCTGGTATTTTTCAAAGTATTATCTGGATCCAACCTCTGTGTGGGTCCTACAGACCCAGTAGGACCGGTGAGCATTTAATAAACTGATTCAATAAATCCGTGCCTAGAGGCACTTTTAGAAGAGCATTTCTCTTGCTCTGAGCTCGTAGCGACGTTCACGATTAATTCGAATGAATTAATGTGAACCGTTGACACTGAGGCCCAGGGTTAAGTCGACCATTCGGGCCCTACGGCCTCTTGGGACAAATCTCTTCTGCTTTGTCCAGTGGACTCAACAAGGCTCCAATATCCCTGGAATTTTATTAAGGTACTTTTTAAATTAATTTTTAATGCGATATATAATTGCTATACTGATTCTATGTTTGTCTGCAGATATCTTCTGACCCACCTTTATTTTTCTCAATGAACGAATCATACCACGAAATGACGATTTCGTACGAGGCCAATGCAGGAATTATGATTGGTGTGGGCTGTGGGGCCACTTGATCGCTTATTGACCACTGTTGACTCGTGTTGACACCGCAGACCTTAGTTAGGTGGATAAATATACTGAAGAGTCCCGGGTCAAGTGGATATCAGCACCGCCTCCGTCGCCCACGCCAGGTTACACGTAGGTACCAGCTACGGGGACGTGGATCTGAAATCATACAAAATTTTGTTTAATCATCAAAACTTCCTAAAAGTTTTTTTTTTAGAGAATTTTATACAAACTACGTAATTATTCCTTAAAGGATACCTTAAAAATACAGTGACTAAGGGTTGATCCAGAAGGGGTTGTATAAAGTAAATCCCAGACTGTACACTCCATTGACAATCCAAGCATATAGAGTAGCTAGTAAGGACACTGCTTATAAAGATAAAGAAAGAGTCAAGCAAGCAAGAGAGCATCAATCCATTTGGATGCTTAGTGAAGACGAAGCAATTATGATATTTGTCCCCATTAGGTGAATTGGGGTGGCGACTTGCGTGACCCCAACTGATCGCGGCGGTCCGCTAACTCGCGCAATGGGCCTGGGGTCAAATAAGAGCGCCTCTCTTCGTTATTCTCTCTGTATCTTTCTCTCTCTCTCTGTCTTTACTTCACTTCTCTTCTACAATCATTCATAATACTCACCGTCATACATCTACGTTCATCCATCGCGTACCTAATCTACTTTGCAGTGTATACATGAATCATTAGCGTGGCATCAGTTTAGGATTATATATACATATATGAGTGTCAAAATTTTTTTGAAAATTTCCCATAAGTCTCAAATAACTGTACTTAAATTGTATCATTTAATTGCTTATGATACCAGAGTTAAGAACACCTCCGCATTGTGTCGTGAGAAATATAATTTTTGTTCTTTTTTTTACTTCTCCAGAAACTAGGTCGACAAGGAGATCACACATTAAAAGGAAAGACTTGGCTCACAGAGTTCTCGGACTTGTCGTGGGCGCGTAACAAAGATCAAAATGCCGCTCGCTGTCCGAGAGAGTCACAAGAGTGACGTCCATGCGATACTAACGTGCGTGAATATATCTGGTGAAAAAGAGTCATTGTGAGAAGCCACTCGGCTGTCGTATGGAAAGGAAAGGAGAGCGTTTAGAATTTCATTCAGGTGAAAAAGTGAACGCAAGGATTTATGTGCCACATGTGGCATTTATGTACGTCACGAAATTCTTTTGTCACATTGACTGTCTGGTAAATACTGGCAGTGACGATTATTGTAAATTTAATGCGTGACAATTGTATTATTGAATGAGGTTATGTACGCGGGTTGAAATTGGGTAATTTTTATTAATTTTACTCATTGCGAACATTTTTTTAGGCGTGCCAGGCGAGAAATTTTTTTCTTTGGAGACTCTTCAGCGTCTTGTTCAAAGTGGAGAACGAAGATCTTGACCGTCCAAGAGGCTGAGAGACTAGAGAGCGTCTTCTGGATCCCACTGAGAGAAGAGAGAGAGCGAGGGGAGGATTGAAGAGATAGTAGATAGAGAGTAGAGAGAGAGAGGAGAAAGAGAGGACGTCACTATCACCCTATTCGTTCACCTCTCACGAGGATTCGCGTCTGATTCGTTGCTTTCCAATGGCGTGGGCGGTTCCCCCAGGTATCCATATCCGGTTTGGGCAGGGCTCTACTTCACCCTCATCCTCATCTTCCTACACTGTATATTCATGTATACTGGTATATAAATACTGATATTTTCAAGCAACGTAAATATATTTATTTTGGTATAGTTTCACTTTGATCAGTGGATTTTTTTATTGTGAATTCAAATCAATAGCTTAAATTATTCACTTATTTGAGCAAATTATTATTGTGCAATTTGCAATGTTATTGTACTAGCATAGACAACTTTTATACGTATTTCAATGGTTATATACTCTACAACAGTACTTCTAATATTATATTGTCACTGCGGTTTAAGGAAAGGTCCGTTTCTCATCTGAGGCCCATTGATTTATAGTGTTTACATCAGTAATCCTCTTAATGAGGAATCATCCCTGTCGAAAAGTGTCTTTCTTTATTGTATAGAGAGAACCAAGAAGTACCTTCTGAGTCTAACGAAATGGGTTTTCCCTTGGTAAATGGACAGAAAGGGCGTTTCCGTACGTTGCGGTTGCATAGATTAGCGCCTGCGCGTACAACACTCATTAGCGGATTTATTACCCATTTTCTTGTTAAGCTTTACCAAGTACGACCACGCCTATTAAAATAATTTCTATGGTATAATCGAATATTGTTTTAAATCACGAAAATAATTGTTAAATCTTCTTTAAATCTTGCGCTAGTATTACTAGTCCCTATAAGTTCCTTTGCAAATCCAATAGAGTCTGTTACTGATATTATTCACTTTCCGTACTCGAAATTCAAAAATTCATATACCAAACTGTGTACAATTGACAATATTGCTTGTGACGTACAATAAATCTTGTTGCGGTTTCTCGCGTCACGCTCGTTTACCATGAGAGAAATAACGATGAAAACTTTGTGCATCCTGTCGGTAAGGATCGTTAATCCGTCTAATGGCGGCAGGTAGAGACCGGTATATTCTTTACTGTACTTATAAGGCACTAGTAACGAGAAGCATGTACCCAGATCGACCATGTTGTAAATAACATTGCGGTTTGCAATTGTCGCTACTCCTTACTCTTATGAAATGGTTAATTCTAAGCCACCGTGCGAATGGTCAGTCTTACTTCTCCTCCTCCATCTTGTAAGAAGGTTTTCTTCTTCCTCTAGTTATTCATTCATAGTTTTCAACCACCTCGCCATTTTCACTAATCCTCCCGTCCTTCAGTTTTGTTCAAATGTTTGGAAAACAGCAGTGGATTAGTTCACGTACCGTTTACTGAATTGATATAGCCACTTGGAAAATTTTTTCATTTTTCCAAATTCATTATAACTATGGGTATAAGTTAGAAATGAATTTTGTACAATTTTTACTCTTTTATTATTTAATATCCACAGGACATAGGCTAAAATGGAATTCTATACAGAAATTTCAAAAGCGATTTTTCAAGTACGTTCTTTTTTTTTTCTTGGAGTGTCTTTAGTCGTTTTCATTTAGAGATCTTAGTCCTATGGACTTTTTCTAAGGGGGCTTGTATTTTAACGTTTACTCCATATTGTATTGTCGCTGCAACCCTCTTATGGGGAATATGTGATATTCATGGCAGTCAGGATGTCATCTATGTTCAATATGAATTGACAAACGTGAGTGAGTTTGCGTTTTTTTTTCAAGGGTGAAGAGACACGAGCTGATCGAAATGACAAGTTCAGAGGGTTCTATGGTACCCCCATAGATTCCAGCATCTGCTCCATTTATTCCATATTATTAAACTTGGCCATTATTATTTAATCCAAGCGTCTTAATATCTCTGGTACGTATAAAAGTACCATTTTGAGTAGGTACCCACCCTGTATATACCTGATCCACCCTTAGATATTCTTGAACCGTCAAATAGCTGTCAATCACAATTTTTTAACCCCGTTACAGATCGTCGCATCAACCCTAAAGAATTTCAAAATGTATTCTCTATACCTGTATATCTGTCTAACATAAAACTACCCCCTTTTTTACCTCAAAAATTCCTTAAAAATCTCCACCAAAATATAGTCAATAATTTTTTCTCATTTTTTTTTCAGGGTTGACCAACCAGCTCTGGTAAAATATAATTGGTAATTGGTAGCAATTGCTAAGGATAATCCTGTTACACATGTATCTTGAGCAGCCAAGAGGGTGTACGTCCCAGGGATAAAAGAAGTGGCTCCCAGCCGAATGACCAGAGAAGTGATTTAGCTTCTAAAATTCTCTTCGCAGAAGCCTGAAGTTCCCTCACAACTTCACTTCAAGAATGTTCCAGCTTCAACCAGCTGCAAGGTGTAAGTGCGTTAATAATTGCTCTTTGATTAAATTTAATCTCCTGAATCATTTCGAATACGGGTAACACTTGAATTTTCACGCATAGGGATTTATGGGAACTCAACGTGAGATAGTTTCCACTTCGTGAGATACCATATAGGTAGACCAGGTACGCGTTGAGTAAGATGTGAAAAAATATAAGGGAGTACAAGGATAGAAGTATTAGGATCTCACGGGGGTTGTAATTTTTTGCGACACCCACACAAACCTAAGGGCTGATCCACATGGGATACATTTTTTTTTCATTTCAAGTGCGGTAGCGGTTTTTTTATTTTCTATTTTTTTGGCTTTCTTTTTGACAAAAATAAGGCCCTTCCTCAAAGGTGTTACACGTACAGCCAACCGCAATGTCCTTACTGGTTTTCTATCCTCTGAGATCTTTGATCCTGCTATACTTTTGGGACTTATATTGGGTCCGTTGGTCGCTTCTCGAGGGTTCAGGATAACATTTTGGATTTTTTTTAGACCTTTCACCGATTTCCTACGTTACAATGTATGGCAATTGTTAAGTGATGGAATGGGGTAAAAAAGGTGTAAGTCCTTTGTCAAGACGTTTACGTGGCTCGCGAACGGACAACCCTTTCAGCCAATCCGATTCGTCTGAAGAATCTCTGCCGAAATCTTATTATCCTAGTTTTTACGGAGGTTTCACAAAAATAGAAAAGCAACAAACAGGCCCTATTGTAATCCCGGATCCAAGGGATGAACGTCAGTGGTTCTTAAACGATCTACCCCTAAAATTTTACACTCTATATTTCCTCTGCCGTCATATGCAAAGCAAAGCGGTGTTCTATACGTTAAAAGTAAATCTGAAATAAGGCCCAATATAATCAAAAATAATAGACACCGCGTATAATGACAATTAAAAAAATTTCAAAATAAATATTTACAGTTGAGAACCCAAAGCTTACTACGCTCCTGACTGCATAAACAGCGTTATAGTTTGACACTCCGCAGCTTCCCACGCAAGTCCCAACGCCCAGTGGGTCCGCCGAAAAATATTTTCTCTGGGCCCAAAGGACAATCGCATAGATTTCTCACTAGACAAACCTACAAAGCCAAAATTTCTGACAAACGAATCCCTTTTCCAAGAGCGAAGGACGCTAATCGTACAAGCGTTCGAGTCGACAGATTTCAAGTACAGAGTAAACAGAGCCCCGATTCAGGGCGATAAAAAAAAATTCAGGATGATCAAGAGACAGCGGTCCTACTGGAAAAAAAAAATTCCGATCAATTGCTGAACGCAAATATCTCAGTGTGTTCCTAAATAAAAAGAAAACATGGCCGTCTCTTCCGAGGGTATAATTGACTTGTTTATTTCACGGTATTGTCACGAGCAGTGACCGTGTTACCACAAATGTTTCGGGCCCCAAAAATCGTAACGCGGCAGCTGGGGGCCCCCCTTTTATTTCTCCCTTATGCACGTCGAGTTCCTCCTGTGCGAAAACGAACCAGTCCAGTACGACAGCGATATTATAACACCGTACGCCTATTTGTTACACGATAAATATGTAACTGGAACACAATGTCATCCCTTGGTACCGAAGGACCCATGGGGCCCAAGAGGGTGATGCACTCGATCCAAAAAGGGGGATGTTGGAAACATTAAATCACAGGAGGAAGCGTATATAACTACTGTCCTTGGTAACTCGCATATTCATATGCGCTAGTATCCATATATGTACATATATGTATGTATATATACACTTCGTACATATCCATATGGATACACTAAGCAGATGGCACCCCTAAAAGTCAAAAGTTCCCAAATAAGGGTTTACCTACAATAACACTGTACATCCATTCATGAAAATTAGCCAGTAGATTTTTAATACAAGGGACAGTATAATACTGGTTGTTTAAAATAACAATTTTTAAGGGTCTCTTTTTTTAAGGATTCTAAAAAAAATTTTTTCTCGTCTTACGTAGCGGCGACCAATTTTATTTTGCGATCGAAATACGTTACATGAAAACTACTTGTTCTAGTCCATAATTCGCCGTATCTACTGCCATTCAATGTATTATACAAGGAAGCCGGACTTGGGTCGAGAGTCACGAGTCTGATCGATATTAGAATCTAGAGTTTTTCTATCTTTTACGTTGGTATACGATTCTTTTTACATTAATAAAAAGCACGACCATACTAGACCGGGACACTTAGTTACCGCCATAATTGGATAATTTCAACGAAATAATGTGGCTCCTCTTTATACCTCATGGCAATCTTTAGGACCGTGTTTAATAAATGATAAGGCCCATTATGGCCGTATAAGAAATCGATGAAGAACTAGTCAGAAGGACTGTCTGTAAATCTACGATTTTATTATCAGAGAATAAAAGAGCTTTTTACCTATATGGTTATGGATAGAGAGTGAATTTTTGGAAAACTGAAATTTTAAGAAATTTAGTTTTTTTAAATAATATATATTAATTTTCTCGCTATTGAAATACGATCCTAGATAATCGATATCTATGATATCGATCTGTCTGGTAGTATGAAATATAAATTGCAGAAAACTTACTAAATTGATAAAACTTTTCATAAAGGTCAAGGACGTTACTTAGGATGGTTACTTTGAATCGGGTCACCCTAATCGTTGGGGTCATTTGACAAAAATTTTGGAACAGCACTGCAAATTCAAGTATGAAGAAAATTTTATTATTTCTTATTATTTCTATGGTAGTCACTTTTTACGCACTTATAAGTGTCTTGGATTCCCATATATTTTAATGTAAACACGATATGCTTGTAAGTGTTTAAAAAGTGACTACCATAGAAAGAATAAGGATTAGTGCACTTATGCACTTATACACTTGAATTTGCAGTGAGACCAAGAGTGTTAAATATTCAGGGGTAGTATCAGCTTGTGTCTATATAATATATAATAGTAACTGGTAACATTGGAAATTATAAGAAAACTATAAGAGGGACTACTTGAAATAGAATTTCATAAACGTAAGAAAATTGTATCGATCTACAATTAATAAATATCCATAATTGCGCAGTAGTTAAACAAAATTATAAAAATAATATTTAAGTCCGTACAGGGTTAAAATCAAATTTCTGAAAATTAACCAACTCTCTGAACACTTTGACTCGGCAATGTTAATTCCTGTAAAATAAGTTAAGGGGATGAAACGGTACCATAGCTGGATATATCCTATTAGTAAGGCGCGAAGGCCCAATCCTATTTTCCGAAATATTTACGACAAGGCCCAAGTTGTAAAACCAACATGAATCCAGTAATACCGAGCTTACACCTTTATAACAGTACTCCTGTTTACGATAACTGTATTACTATAGTTTTCTTTAAGGATTTCATATGAAAATCTTCAAAATCATTATATGCTCTAAGCTAATCAATATTTTGTAGTAACACGTATATATATACATATGGATACAGAGGTCCACTTGGTATACCATATCCAGTCTCGATATATAAAATCGAAATTTTCTTAGAATATATGGTTCATGTGTAATAACAAAGTATGATATTTGCAGGCGCGTGTTCTATGCCATGAGTTGAGCAGAATACATATAGAGTGGCAAACTATCATTACAGGTTTGTCCATAACTACGTATCGTGTCTCAGTAGGGCGGTGATCGGTGTGCTCCTATGTGGGAGCGTGCCCACCTGCCCTGACCTGCACACCCAGCAAGTCCTTAAATACATACCAAATGAACGAGCATTTATGTTTACGCGCCTATCAATATTATATATGAATTATTAGAGGATAAAAGTCTAGAGGAACACGCAATATATATATATATCTCCACTGCTTAAATCCATTATAGCGGGATAGCAAGGGAATTTGAGTGGTCGACTTAGGTTATGTGATATCGGCGAGAGTCGTCAACGGTTTATCGATATCGACGATCGATTATTGCGAACAATAGTGAATACGTGGTAGAGATTAAAATATCCATTTCAATATATGATCGATGTATCCATTTCGAATCGATCGATAAGATCGTCTTTCCTCTCTGGAGATGGAGTCACTTTCATTTCATCTTTTTTACTTACCACCAGATAGATCGATCTAGTTCGGAAGTTCCCCACTAGGCTTTGTCCGCATTGCTTTATTTTTCATGCGAGTTACCGTTCGCTTATGTTTTTCGT
>JAYRCB010000709.1:116845-148524 GCA_036026315.1 Trachelus stipa
GTTCGGAAGTTCCCCACTAGGCTTTGTCCGCATTGCTTTATTTTTCATGCGAGTTACCGTTCGCTTATGTTTTTCGTATTTCGTGGACCGAGAAACTTAAAGACCTCGTAACGTCTCTATCGTGCAGACTTCGACTGAATCGTGCCGCAGGCTTCTCTGCTGGAGCCTCGAGCGGCACCTTTGTATCATTTAATATTTAAAAACAAGCCATAAATATGTCGCCTCGCGTGCTGCTCCGAGTAAAACGTAGCCGCCGGATTACCGCGGCTTCTCAAAAGCAAGACGAATGCTATGTTGAAATCTTAAGGTGTTAATGATATTGGGCTGCCCTGCTGCTTAAGGATATACCTTGGCTATAAGGTTGGTATTACTTAATATACATCGTATGCCCGATATGCAGGATCTTTAACAATGGCGTTTACTCCTGATGACGTTTACAAGGTATACTGATCTAATTTACACTACAATTAGATAGGCTTCGATCTGATACCATTGATACAATAGCAATAGTCATTTTCAAAGAAAGAAACAGTATTGATCTGCTATCGTTTATTGATAGATCGATCGCCATGCACCAAGATCATACAGTTGGTAGCTCGAGGTGACCCAAGCGTAACGTGAACTTGTGTTTTTTAAAAAAAGGTTGACTCAGAGCCATTACTCCATCTCGTAAACTCGATCTGTTCGACTTGGAACCTGTTCGACCAAGTAAAATGGTAGTAACACATGGATTACCAATCTCTGACCACGCCTCAATAATCGCAAGTAAATGAGAGCCTCGTTTAAATTATACCGTGCTGCTCACCAGCCCTGATCATCCAGTTGGACTAGTCCGATTTAGCTACCGGATCGAAATCCATTCTTTGTGAACCACTTACCTAAGTGTACTGTACTCCTAGAACCACTTTCTACACGCTCCGATGCTTAGTGGAATGATTCAAGTAGGTAATTATTTTCTGATAAGACTGTACCTATTATTTGTACGTTTCCCTGGATTTTCATAAGTTTTAGAAATTAAAGAAAAAGATTTGTCTTTTACCTTGTGTTGTACCATGACTGAATTACATATAGACATCAAATTGACAGTTTTGCATAGCTTGGGGGTTACGGCAGACGAAAGGGCTTCCCTCCATGCACCCCATTGCGTATGGTGGAATTATTTAGTGCACAAGGCATACATAGACTGTACCCACCGTGAAACCGCCCCGCCTAAACAGTGCGTTAACCGATGATTTACGACATGCTTCCCGGTCCTGGTTTAGCAACGCCACCCATTCCTAACCCTTTCTTCGCTCTAGATCTAGTTATGTCGCCATTGTCATCACCCCTAACGAAATCGCGCATGCTGCTCATTAAAATCCAGAAATCCAAAGGGCTTGAGTCCCTAACAAAAATCCCATAATAATTTGTCCCTTGACAGAATAATAAAAAAAAACAGATTATTTACCTCGCTAAAATCTTCATCCACTTGGACTAACGATCAACGCTATGTCGAAGGTATCGTCCACCTCGCGATCAAAATTTCGAAAAACAAAGCCTACGGATGTCAAATTTTGATTTTTAACGCTCTAACGCAATCTCAAAAATGGCAAGAGCAATGTTACAAGGGATAGAATCCTTTCACGCGAAATGGGGCCTACTCAAGGATGGGCCTTACTAACACGGTCAATACATCATGTTGACTTATGAGAGGCATTATCGTACCATAGGAGATCACGAGCGTGCAAAGGAGCAAAAGAGCGTGCAGGGCGACATATATATTAATATATTACGTAGCAAGGCGGCATCAAGACGTTACCCAATGACAATATATTATTACCGTGTGCAACCCTTTCCTTTCTTTTTTTCCCCCCTTTACATCCTTTTCTTTCTCCTCCCATCCTCTCTACCCGTCCCCTTTCCAACACTTCTCGTCCAACCGAGCCCTCCTCTTGTTATACGCTAAGGCTTAACCGGCCCATCGCGAGCTTTAATTCGATCGGCAAACCGGATGGCATCGCGTGGGTATCAAGTGCCCCGACACGCTATTATAACGCGCGATATTATAATACGAGAAAATCCGCTAAACCTACCAGCTACCGTATAGATAAGTAAAAAAAATTTTTTTAACCTCGCTGATTCTCCTGATATATGAAATGGGTCCCGGATGAACGATACCAATAAATTAGTTTAGAATTGAAGATTATATAATTTTTTTTCACAACGGCTGGATGAATGGCGGGCATATTTAAAATGGTAGAGAGTTATGGGAAGTATATATAGAACAGACGTTATTATGCGTTCAAGTAGCAGAAACGAGAGAATAATAGAGGAGATACGGATCTGGATATCGTAAAGAGAAAAAGAGAGACTATGAAAAAAAAATGAGAAAAAGAGTAGAGGCTTGAAAGGAACAGCATTGAAAACTACGACGACGGACTGACAGCGCGGTGGCTTGTGTTACTATTATGTTGCCATTATGCTACCCGGTATTATACCTGCAATTTCAACCCTTATCATAAGAGCCGATCGCAGGAACAGTAAATTTCGTGTCCCGCGGGATATGACGTATAATAGGACAAGGCATTAGCATCCCTAAAGAAATTTAACTAACGCTGATTTTTCTTGTGGTAACAAAAACCTAACCTATATACACCTTCGCTTTTTTTTTTATTTATTAGCGAACAGTCTGATGAAAATTTTTAATCTTATACAGTGATACCTTTTTTCCCTCTCTCTCTCTCTCTCTGTTCCAATGGCCTCTATTGTTAAGATTTCTATGATATCTCGGTCGTTTATTCGTATTGTACGAAAAATCCCCGAGTATCTTCGGGTTCCACGCAATCCTATACCAAAAACGTAACAATCCAAAATACTATCTTGACCATGGTAATCCGAGTATAAAACGTCATAGTTGGATTTACCTAATGCCAATGTTCTCACGGTATTGTCATCAAATAGTAAGAAGGCATTGTTGCTCATTTTCGAGTATTGTTACCGGATCCTTCATCCAACTAGAGTATTACGATTACGATCAATGTCCAGAGGGTAGAGGAGGTCTGGGCTGACCAGAGTCCATCAAGGGTAAAAAGCCTTGCATAATATACCTAAAAGTTCTGCGTCAATGCTACGGTAGATCTAAAGTAAAATTGGACTACATAACCTCAAATGGTAAATCCCAAAAGAAACGTAAGATGGGATAAATGTTTGAAAGAAAAATTATACAATCTTAGAGAAGTTGAGAAAAATCTTTTTAAATAATTTATCCAATAACCTGGAATTAACTTTTCCATTGAAAATTTTCCTCACTATTTTTATGACTATAGATTTCATAGCTATAACCATACGTTATGTCCTGTACGTTATTCAGCCGGAAGCTGTTTGCCAGAGCGTTTGAAAAATCGCGCTTCTCGGCCACAGGTTTACAAACATAACAGATGCTGGCACCGATGCCTCCGGGGGGTCCGGCCAATATCCTCATAACACAATAACGTGCGAGTGCTCACATTATGCTATAGCCGGGTCCCCATTATCGCGATTACGTTTCAATACACAGCCCCTTGGAGATAACTGGAAGATAGAGCACAGCGCACGTTTTGGATTTCATCCATAAAGTTGGCAGCCCTGTTGAACGTACGTGCTACAGATGATTACAGCTAAGGAAGATACACTTACGAAACGCACTGCATATGGCTTTAACGTATGAAAGTTCAAAGTTGAATTTTTTTAAAAAGAAAAATGGCGGCGGTGAAAGGGAATACGTGTTATTGGTAGAGTGACTGGAGACGTCAGGTGTTGGATGGTGGGGAAAGGGGGGGGAACTCTGGGTAATGTTTTATTAGGGACAACAGAGCATCGATCCTGCTTTGGGAAAGTCGAAAACAAATCGTAAAGACTTCTTGCTTGCGTCGCTGTCTCGTAAAGTATTCGGCAGGGTTTTCAACGATGGCGGAAGTTAGAATTTATTGGGATAAAGTGCACGCGACGTATACAGTGTTGGTACGTACGTGTATCAGGACACGAAAGATCGTACGTAAAGCGGTGTGAAGAATTTACAAGATGGCGTTGATATTCTAAGGGATAAAAAGAGAAAGACTACTTTGTGCGTTTCTTGACACTTTACGAGCGCCATTATAAAATCGTGCCGTATTATTCGCCGCGTTGCTCACATTGTCGTAGTCTCTTTGTTGTACGTTACTTTACGAGACAGGTACGATTTGCTTTGGCGATGCTCACCGGCCCTTCGATTACTTCCGGATGCCTGCTTACGTTTGCCCCGGCATTTGTTTCTCGTACGTTCATCTTACCCGTCGTTTTGGGTACGCCGATAAATGGTGGGGGGCCCCCCTCTGTCTCGAGACAGCCCTGCTTATATTTCGCTTGGATCTCTTTATGCTTTATTTATACAATTTATTTGATCGTTGCAACCCCTTGCGTCAAGGGATGCATATTCCCAGGATGCCGTACGTACCATATGATACGACACAGTGGATGAAATAATAATAACAATCACTGTTAACAAAGCAGTCAGAAAGCGAATATACATGAATTTTTATAATTTACACAAAATATTATTACGACAAATTTTTCAATTTATTTCGTCGTACAGGTGGCACCATTTTTTTATATCTAAAACACTGCCTAAGCTGAGAATCGGTCGAAGTCTTAGTCAGCGTATTTAAAGATTCCATTAATTTAATAAGTTCTTCCTCCCGTAGAGTTCTTCCCCGTCGGCCATTTTTGTTCCCGTGTAATACCAGTTGTGTACGCAACGCAGAATGACTTTCCCTTGTTTGTTTTAGGGCGCACTCACAAGCCAGTCTTGCCTCTCGGAAGTGAGCGACAGAGTGATGGACAGCATAGAATTATCTCGCCCCCGGTTTCACTAATTGCACAGCAATCCGGTGTGACTCCATTTTGTCAGAAATCCAATTGAGGAAACTCGGCCATGTTACTGTTACAGTAGTATCCACGGTACGTCTAACTCAACACAACCCGTCCATTATTCTATCACGTGACGCGCGTATCCGTTGAAATTTTCATGCGCGTCCATATTCGTAATAAATTTTAATCATCTTCACGAACAAAGTATACTTTCTAAACAGCCATTGTTCCTGCGATCGATCGATAGTGCCTCATTCGTCCGCTAGAGGGTTTTGTCGAAAATCGCAGATACTCACGATTTGCCATACCTGCTGTGAGTGCGAGAGAGACAGACCGATCGTCATTTGCACGTGTCGGAGAGAGACAGAGATAGAAATATTGAAAATTCCATTAAACTTCCCTCTCAACAAGCTATACTGCGTTCTCGTATACTCCGACCTGTCCACTAATTACATAATCAATCTTATATAACTTTATTGATTATTTTCGAGATTCGTAGATCTGGTCCAATCCCTGCCGCATCTCGAAGCGAGTCGCGTCTGTCTACGAGTCGTCATTAATTTCTGCGTTGGCCACGCTCGCGGGTGGCCGGAGCTTCGATTCTCCGGCTTTTTGTAGCCACGGCTGATATTAATGTTTCCTTGACGCGGGAAAGCGTTGACGGGCTTCTATGAACGAGGTTACAGGTTAACGCGTCCACATGCTCGAGCGTCGCTAGCCACAGGGTGCTAATGACGATCGATTACCGTGGACACCTTCGCCACCTTCGCGCCCGAACCTTTGTGCTCTTCTGCCTATTACCTTCGTCCACACCACGGGGCCTCATATTTCACACGGTCCCAACCACTTTGGGGCCTTCTATCAACTTGGTGACTATAACGTCTGTGGATCAGGCATTATTATGCCGGTGCAAGTTCGTGCCATGATTTGTCTGATTTTTGATTTTCAAAAATTTTTTTTTTCATACCGAATTTACATTTCCCCCACTTTGTGCACCGATAGAAAATTTTTGGTGATTTAAAAAAATTTTCAAATTTTTATAGATATACGTACGAGACTGCATTTAAGAGGATTACCCACGACCGGCTGTGTTCACGACGAAGACAAAATGGCTGTCCATTACAAGAGGCCGAAACTTAAGGAGATTAAAAGTTAACCCTGCACCGTTCGTAGTTCGACTCAAAGTAGATTAACGCTTCGTTCGGTATAACATTACCCGGGACACGCTGATCCTGTTACATTCTGCCCGGAATTAAAAATATTGTCATCCCCGAGGATAATACCTTGGGTAATATCCTCGGGCCTGTCAAACAGAAATGAATTTTTCGGAATCCTTAGACAGACGTTTTTCTAACGGTAGTCATGACCCGACGGGAGACTCAAGTAGTCCTGAGAATCATTGGAAATCCGTACTAAGATCAGTGGAAGTTTTGTAAATCCTTTTTCAAAATATTCACCTTTCATATATATCAATATGCATACAATATATATATATATACACATATATGCTATCGAAATTTTAAATTAGAGTCAGCATCGTTGAATATCTTCTTGATATTAAAGAGCGGCGTCCAGGCGTCAAGCGTCCCTCCTATATCCAATATGCCGAGTCGTAATTAATAGGCGATAGCCTCTACGCGATTCGGGCGTCTATTATCCAGCGTCGGGAAGACAGTAATTGTTTTGATTTGTAAAGGCGTCGGCCATTGTGAAGACGGCGGGTTGGTCCCACCTGTCCGTCGGATCAGCCGTTTCTATGCTGCCGTTAACTAACTTAATCACAGTCTGACTCATCTTGGGGGTTTTATCATCGTGCCAGGGAAAAATGGATAGGACACGTCATCCTTTGATCAGTCAACTGATAATGATAATAATGATAAGCGTCCTGGCTAGAATCGTTTGGCACGTTGGAAAATTTTTGGTTCTATATATAGATCAATTTTGGATATTTTGTACGTACCTACGTGATTCGCTTGTTTGCAATCGATCAAGTTGTAAATTTTGGACGTTTCTTGGATTTTATTTATAACGGGTCATCCTGAGGGAAATCGCAAGCATTTCCACTGGACGTGTCACACCTCCGAGTCGCGGGTGTTCCATTCACTTTGGAAACCCGCCTACGGCGCTTGTGCCAAAACATCCTTCACGCTTGTGTCACAGAGCACAATGATCCAGTGATCGATGATCCTGACTGAGATATTCCACGTCCTGGGAATAGGTGGGATCGAGGATATTTTTACTGAAACGAAGATCTGGGATCTTGTCTACCGGTGTAGTCCTTCTCCCAGAGGACGAGATCAATCGTCCTGTGACTTTGGGGAGTCGGAGTCATTTTTGGGATTTTGAAATTCCCGGGCTTCTTGTTTCTATGGTTTTTGGGTAAATTATGCGAATTTGAATTTGCTAAATGGTAGTTATAGATCTTTCTTGAAGATTAGGGAGGACTGGTGAAATATTAATGATAGACTTTTTTTCGTTTTTTTTTTTTGGAAATTGCTGCTTTTAGTTTTTACTAGATGAAAAACCTAGCCCAACCTCACTTTAGGTGTCCAGCTATTTGCTGAACTATCGGTTAACTCTCTTGAGACTAAGGCGAGGTCAGGGTTTACTAAGTGTAACGAAGTGTCAGCCTTTTTTTTTGAATTTGGAAAAAGGGGTTTTGGATTTTCATTGTCAAAAAAAAGTACCGTGAACTTTTCTCGTGAATGCGCACTGGCAGTGATCGAGAATGATGTATTGGGCATAACTCTGCCACGCGTCAAACACACGAAGACTAGAAGAACTTTTCCGAAAATCCTTTTAAATTTGCACAGTTCACTTGGAGAACGATTGCCCGAGATTTTTTGAAAAATTTTCTTTAAATCGCTTTCCCATGGGTCGCATCCATCGAAAGTATTTCGGATTTGACTAAATTTTCTTCGATCGCTATTTTCAAAAATGGGTACTACTCCATCTTTAAAATTTCTTTACGGAGTTATTTATTTTTTTTAATAAAAAATGTCTCTTTTTATTGATTTTAACGTTTTTGTAAATACTTGATCAGTTTTAATTGTTTGATCCTTTTCACACAATATAATTATGTCCTATACCTAATATGTAATCCTTTAATTATTATTGTATAAATAATCCTTCGCAATTGCACGTGAGTTACACGTGGTAGTCAAGCTGTCAAAAATTTTCCTACATGGCAAGACTCGCTAATGCCACGCGATTTATTACGGGAAAAATATGGCGCTAGATCTTCCACCAGGTCTAACGGCTTCCCGGGTAACGTGCGAATCTGGCTCCTTCGAGATCTCAATTGTGATGTATCGATGCACGGGGTAGGTAGGTCTAAGGGAGTCCCAACCCTCCTACCGGTTGTAAATTAAAGTCGACGATTCTATAAACCAGCCATTTCTTCATGGTTACCACGATTTATTGGTTTTGCGGTTTTGCGATCCTCTCTCCGTCCAATAAGAAATAAATCGATTCTTTTCTGTTCCCGATCGTAGTTATTTTTTATAAATCGATTTTACGAGATTTCAAATAATTTTTTATACAAAAATTAAAAAATCGCCAAACTACATACTTGCGTGTATTTTACAGATAAAAAAGATATTGGTGCCTCATTAAAAACCTTATTAAAAATTCCCAAAAATTATGAACAGCGAGAAATCGTTTTTATGATTTCATACAAATTTTCAAATCATCTGAAAAGGTGGTGTCTAAAAAATTTTTTTTGATAAAGAAATCCAGGTATAGATATATACCTGTAATCTATTGCCTGGTAACCCCGTGAGGCTATTACCATCCAATAGGTCGACCCTGGTATCAATGGGTTACCAAATTGGGGTTAAAAGCGGCTCAGATTCTCTTTGGTTAAAAAAAAATCCTAATTCGCTGCAAAACTCCGTAAAATGGAGCGGCAGCTGCCGCATTTACGGCGGAGGCGGAGCTCAGGTAAACCGCGCGGTGTAAAGAGGGGGCCCTAAAAAGGGCCCGAAAAAGGTCCCCGACCATCCGATCTCCATTTCAACCAACGCTTTTAACCGGTTACCCGCTCGATTACGCGTAATGATCGATTTGATTTAGAGCGATCCGCGGATCGCATTACGATCGGGTACCTCGAATTTACTGTACGGCTTTAACTCCGTTCAAAACGAGGTTTTGCAACCGGTTGGTAGAAAAAAATGGAATATCAAGATAAATTTGCTTATAAATTCATCAATGGCTATATCCCTGAAATTATGGTAATCGATAAAAAATTTGAATTTTATCATTCAAACAAGAGTAGGTAGAGTAAAATATAAATGAATTTAGATTAAAAATTTTTTTTGGCATTTTCAAAAATCAGAGCATACCAATACTCGTTCGTTTTGCAAAATTCTTAACAGTGTAACTTTTGTTTGTCCTATCAAAAAAAAAGTTGACCGATATTTTCGAGATCTCTAGAGTGGTACCCTTGAACCGTATAGGAACAATGACTGCTCTGATGATGACAAACGTCTGGTAATCCGATATGAGCCCATATGCTACTGTAAGGGCCCTGTGGGCCCAAATATATCCAGAGCAACTTTGCAACCAATAACGAAGCGAAACAACGTCATCGGCTGACAAAAGGCCCCGCGACCCGAATACAGTACTAGGTTATAGAGTTACATTGGGGTGTAAAAAAAACTGGGTTTCAAGATATTCAACCTTGTGCCTAGGTATAGGTAAGAAGAAAGAAAGGAGAAGAGAATCAAGATACGATTAGTACCAAAAATTCCCGTCTACCGGCGCCACCAGTCAGAATACGTTAAATTCCATATATTTTTTCTGAAACGCAGTAAAAAAAAAGACGTTTTTTAAAATGGTGCCACGTGTCAAGAATCCCTAGAGACACGATCTCAACCCGTTGACCAATTAGTAAATGAGAACGTCATTTGGCGTCCGAAATATTCGACGCATCCATCCAGACTCGTTTGAAGTTTTCGAAAACGGGACAGCTGGATAGCTGCTATGAATCGGCAGAAAAGCCTGTAATTATGAAATTATTAAAAGGCTCGGAATATGTTTCTTACTGACATGACAGTTGACGTTCGTCCTCACCAATTAATAAATTACTCCAAGACGTTCGGAAAGAACTATAACTAAATTCCATCGTTATACCTTCCGCCATTTTACAAAGCAGACGCTCGAATCCGTTCACGAAAATTCCGTGGAAAAGGGTGTCCTATAGCAGATGCACTAAATTCTAACCTCGAAAAGGGCACGTGAACAAATAAAAGCCTTTCTGGCATCTGAGTAAAGGTTCGTCATCAGCTTTTAGAAAAGCCGAAGACAGCCGAAGTCAACCGAAGTTATTTTTCAATACCAATTCGATCGTAACAATTAATAATATTCTCTCTACACCATATTCATTATTATAATTACAACTGTGTTCCGTGTCCCAGCGAAATTGTCAGGGAAACAAAGATGGCGTCGTGAAAAAGATAGCGTGGTAAGGAGAACATGCGAAGAAGAACCAGCAACGGCAGCATTTGTCATGATTAGCCCTTTTAGTCACGGTGATCCTCCATTATGCTTGGGTCTTATGCTGCACACTCTTGTAGCCATTAACGTTCGACCGGATCCCGCGAACCTTCGCTCTTCCTTCCATAAGAACGTTAACGCGAGTCCACAGACGATGCCCTTACTTTACCATGGCAAAAAGGTTAGCTCGTATTATTTTACGGCAGAGATGTTACTGCGCATGCGCAGAATGATTTTCACGTGATACCATCCTTGCTCAGGAATGGATAATCATGATCGTCATTGAATTTATTTCTGGACCCCTGTAACCATTCAGGGATACCAACCGTGCACCGCTATTAAAATAAACACTCTATTATCTGGGATCGCCAACCCTAATATGTTGTCCTACTGTCTTTCGCATTCTATAAGACCCTCGTGGATAATCCAGAACAACAACAACGAGGGCTGCATTGTTTGATGATGCCTGAGGACGTGGACCAACTATACAAACAATTTTATTTCGAACAAAACGTGTGTACGTGGATTGACTGTACGAAGCGAAGTACGGTAACTGGGACGAGGTATGATTTTTGAGAATTTAAAAAAAAAATTGCGATGGCGAAACCGAAAAAAAATGTTTCGGATCGTTGTTTCCCTGCGAAGAAATTATCGGCGCGTTAACGATCGTTTATTATTTTAGGATCGGATGGTAACAAAGAGCACGAGCACGAAACAAATCATCGCGAGAGAATTGCCACGGTTATTATTTCCTTTGCTTTCTTTATTTTCTCGCAATTCCTTTAAGACTTTTCCTTTCTCAGCGGACAAAAAGCGCGGCGTTACTCAAAAGACTGGTTATTCGGCGAGAGACGTTTTCGGGCCGTTTTCATTTTTAACATGGGACCTATTAAGGAAATAGGTATACCAGCGATGATACGGCAAATCGGTACGAGCTGTCTCTTTTCTTTTGGTTCTCACGTCTCTCTTTTTTTTCTTTCTTTCTTTTTACTCCATGCCACGCGTGCCGAACCCTACGCACAATCGGATTGCATGATGTGGCAGGTATTTCAGAACGGCACGATCCGGCTTAGAATATAGATTTCGAACAACTTAAATTATACACGGTGTCCTGATAAGGACGTACTTTATTAACGGTTTTGGAAAATTATATATGAATTTCTATACATATGGTAGGCAATAAGGTATAAGGCAACAGACGTTCCAGTATTTTTTGTTTATAGAAACAACTGCGAAATCCGACACTCCATAGCTCCACCACCCCATAGGAATTGCTCTCTTATGCTTTTCTTTTGTGGGCGCTCATTCGCAAAATCTTGGGTCCGCCATTGTGCTCTGGTTTGCAAGAAACTCGTAACAAAAAAAAAAGCAAGCTCCTTCATTATGGAATTATGGAACTGTAAATTGAGCAAATACAAAGTAACGGTCTTAGAGCCCCAACTAGGATTTTCATTTCTTCTGCCTTTTTTTTTCTTTTTCAGTCCCTCCTGTCCTGCCCTCCAAGCCCCTCTCCCTCTCTCTCCTCGGGCTAGTCTCATATTACGGAAGAGAGTGGTACCTATCTAATCGACAAATCCAGCAAGGAAGATTATTTCGGATGTGCATGGGATCCACTTGTGCACTTTTTTTTCTGGATCAATTTTGCATCTCAGACACGTATAGTAACGTAGAATAAGAATAACGGTGTATTACGATAATAATAATAATTTTGAAATTATTCTATCGTGACAAAACCAAGTCATTAACTTTCATGAGATTGTGTTTTTGGTGTCTAGTCGTTTTCATGACGCGTCAGTTTTTTATGATAAAATTTTGAAAAGTCTGCACAAAGAACGATCCACTTAGTAAACACGTTGAAGTTCCGCAGGCAATTTCACGTGCATTACAAAAGGTAGAATAAGTGGTAAGTGGCGTGCGGTAACCCTGTATTATTTGTATGGCCAAGTGTTGCAATGTCCTCGAGTGCAGATTCGCGTCGTTACGCTATTCAGGTTAGATTATCCTTAGCCCAGGATTACGAGAGTTCGGTACTCGAGAGTAAAACCGTCGTGAAGGTGGCCTGGTGTCAGGATACAGACTCGTGCTAATTCCCAGGATTTCCGACGAGGGTCGATCGTTACCTCACTTCACGACAATGGCTACCTTAGACGACTAATAAATGCGCCGGAATCAACGTTACTCCTGTTACTTCCTTTCTGTTACTTTACACTTTACAATCCGCCCTTACTCTTGAGGCGACTAGTCAAATTACTGTTAAAAAAAATTAACTCAGACTTTTGAAAACGCGAGGCGTAAATAAATTAGAAAAAAAGATGACATTTTTTTTATTTTATATTACAAACAAAATTTTTTAATGCCATTTGAGAAATGGCCTTTGGGCTATTTTTTTATGCGAATGCTTCGCATTGTGGGTAACGAGTATATTTGATGCCTCAGGTTTTAACTGCTCTTATTGAAAACGTCCGTGGCCAGGGGTGCCACAAACAAGCAAACAATAAAGACACGCATCTCGATTGTCATGTCACAATAACGCACAACGCGCAACAATGAATCCATCAATGTCGTCATACTACACCACCTCCCAGGCATCCCTGTAAATTAGTCCTGCAGGATCCCGTGACGCATCCTGTGGGACGTTCTCGGCTGTCATTCCCGTTTACGAGGACAATACCGTCACGTGAAACCCCTGCAGCATCCCAATCGCGGTCCAGAATAAAATCATTGACACCATGTTCCAATATGTACGACAAAATTTTTTTTTCAAATTTCAAATTTACGTGAAAAAAAATTTTATCAAACCATTGAATGTTCAAACTTTAAGAAAAAAAATTGACTTCTCATATTTTTGTGCTATTTAGTTTGTTCACCGCGGGCAATAAAAATGCAGGCTCACGAGCAGCTACCCTTAAAGCAAGCAGATCGCAAATCGTCTGATCTAATGGAGACATCTCGCGAAGTCAGCATCCGATCCAGACTTTCAGCCACATAATGGCGATGACTCCAAGTCCTAAGGTCTCGCCGATATAGATGCGCTCTACGGTAGAAGAGAAAAACGAATGCGGGATTTCACAATGGAATCGCATAAACTGCACGTCACCCTGTTGTGTGTAAACTCGTGGGGCGCACCGCACGACAATTGGTGACAACACGTCGACAAAGCGACGGAACGAGCCAAAACGAGCCGAAAGATCAGACATTGGTGATGGGTTGAAGTACTGATTGATCCGAGTAAAAAAATCATTGGCGATCAATGCCAATAAAATAAATGTAATATTGGTAAAAGTAAGTCCCAAAATATTGAAGATAGAAAATTCTTAAAAATATTTATTTTACCTTAAATTTTTATTTTCTATATAACAGTACAAGCAGCAGGAGTTGTTCGTACTCTGGTAGGATTTTAATCCATCCATCCTTGAATCCCTGAACGAGTCATTAATCACAAGCCAGTCCCCGATTCCCTCTCGCGGCGGTCATGTCTGCACGAGTAGTGGAAAGCGCCAAGGTGAGTTTCTATGCAGGCAATAAAGCCGTAGCGTGGCCGCAGCTAATAGTAATAATGTAGAACCGTGTGTAAGCCGCACAAACGTGGCTGAGGTAAAACGCCACGCCGACCGCGACCATTGGGGCCTGACAGATCACAAGGGACCTTCCGAGAGCCGACTTTGCTTCGCATTTGTCACACGACCAAGCGGCTGCGCTCAAACGGGCCCCGCGTGAATCGCCCTTAGTCAATTCTTTACCACGAGATACGCTCCTGCACTCGATCTTACTGGCCATTTGAGATGATCCTTTGGAAGGATCTGTCACGTGACTTTTTCTTCAATGGACGCTAGAACGTCTTTCAAAAGTCCCAAGTGGGTATAGATTACAAGATAATATTATCTAATATAAAGTTATCTGAACAATTACTTTTATCCGGTAGATAGCGATGGGTCCTCTTGTGAAATTGGGATTCGAGTCGAGTGGTATCGATTGGAGCAAGGGATGCGGAAAACTATTGGGAAAATTATAGGAATGGGTAAACTGTTCATTTCACTGTCGTACAACCCTCCATGTTGGATTTTCTATATCGCTTTCGATTACGGAACACCAAACACGACCTAGTACAATAATTTTTACACCCAGGTTGTACCGGGCACAATGCGACAGATCGAGCGTAAGGGATGAAAGGTAAATCAGTGTCTCCCCTATGGAGGTCTTCACTGCGTAGCTCAACGCATGTCCATTTGCTAAATCATAGATTTCTATATTCCTACGTCTATATCAGTTTCTGTGTGGTAAACAGCCTTATGTTGGTAAAAGTAATGATGGCCCTTCGTCCTATTGATTTGTGGCTCCATTAGTTCAGGGCTTGTAGTTTTCGCACCTGGTCCCTTCGTCCCAGTCACCCTTGTGCAAACTACCCCGATAAATCCGTATTACTTCTCCTCCAAAAAGTACCTTGTACATTGGCGTTTTCATTTTTTTTCCTTTCAAGGGAAATGCAAAGTCAGTCGGCGGTTTACCACTTGTACTTTTTTTTGGGGACATTTTGGGGTATCTGGTAGAAGAAGAAGTGAGAAGCACAGGGATGCTGCACGCGATCAGGATGAAGTGGATGAAACGGGTGGAGGTAAATTTTTAGTGGAAATCGTGGGATTCTCGTGTATCTGCTGGATCTTTGAGAACACAAGAAGCAGATAGGGTGGGTGCAGGACACTTGGCCGGGCAAAGACGCCGATGAGGAAGATGAAAGCACCGCCCTTAGGCCACCCTGGACGAATCCAACGAGCTATTAGTCGAGGACCTGCCGCTCGAAATGCAGCCCCCGCATAAACACACCGATAACTTTTGCCTAACAAGCTGATAATGAGAAGGACTGCTGCACTTCCTGTCAGGGTCGAAACGAAAAATTACAATCACACGCGTCTGTAAGAATGTAAAAATGGAATTTCAAGATATCTGAATGTAAAAAAGTGATTAAGGAAAAAAAAATGAATTTCAAAAATTCTATATTGTAAAAATGTGAAATTTGAAAAAAAATTAAAAAATTACTATATCGACAATTTTTCAAGGCAAATAGAAATAGATCCCAAAATATAGCAGTGCCGCCAGTGGCGTTCGGCGGCGGCGTCTTCTGTAGTTGGATCGTGGGCGGAGCGTCGCGGCGCGCGGCGTCGTGTGTAAAGGAAATTGTCAATGCCGCCATTGTACTGTAACAAGGCCCACGGCTGTGCGAGATTTTAGCGTCTTGTAGCGGAGACTTTCTAGGGCGCGAACGATGCCACCCCTTCTTTCAAGCTTCTTCTTTTTCTTCTTCTTCGTTATCCTCATCCAGCATCCAGTTTTCTCTTTCTCTGCATTATAGCGTTAATAGTTCTCTCGTACCACCCTCCGACGCCTTTACACACTAGACTCCATTGATTCACCAATGCAGTACGTTAAAACGACCCTGTGCAGGATTTCCGGGCGGAAGGTGACACTATCGGGGGATGAAATCTTCACTTTAGAATCTTTTGATCCGTGCCGACAATATTTATGACATTAAATGGATATACCCTCAGGCAGGTTAGAATTGCTTAATTATTATAATTATTAAATTTAATTTTTTTTTCAATATTTTTTATCACGTCACCTGGTACCCATTCGAAATAACCGTCCGAAGACACGTGTAAAGTGAAGAAACCCATGAAGTAACGCTACGTGATCTTCACTGACGTTAAAACGGAAATACTTAACAGCTTCAAATATATAAATCACAAACACGTGAACGTTCGCCATGGCTCGTGAAGATTTTTCAAAAAAAAAAAATGGAGAAAATTTTAAAACAAGGCATCTCATTCTTACGCACAACAACTTCGCTTTCACCAAAAGACATTCAGCGTCTCTAGGGTGCGAATCATTAACCACAATTCTCACTTCGACTTCCGGAAGTCTTAAGATTCCTCATGTGTGACATGATATGTTACATATTACACGCATACATAAATCCAATATATCATACAGTTAAAAGTCCTTTTAAAGTTTCTTCGAAGGATATTTTCCTACAGGCATAACGTACAGGAGGAAGATGAATGGACCAATTTTTCTCTTTTCTGTCTCTCTTCGGATCATACTCCAATGATTATGGTCCAGACGTAACCCATGAGAAAACAAAGGAGCGAATTGTTGACTGGAGCAGTACGATTTTGCCGGTGACTATCACGTCCAGGAAACGGACGGGAGAAATTCGACACGGGGTAGAAGACTTGACAATAAAGGACAATGAGCTCTTCTCCCAGTAAGGAACTTTGCTCATGATCGGACATTAGTGTTTTACGAGGACGTATTATCGGATCGTCACGCGCGTCACTCAATCACGAAACTGTGAGAAACGTCTGTTTCTATACGAGAGAGAATTCTGACTCGTTGCTATACGGCATTGTTCCTGGCATTGAGAGCAGCGGGATATATACTCCTGTGTAAAATAAATGCAGCATCCGCCCATCAGGATCCTTACAGTTCTCAGATCTTTGAGTTTCTCGAAAGATGGCTTCTGTAACGTTATTTAACCGTGACGCAATGAACATTACTAATTTACAGCCGATACCTTTTGCAAGACCACCCGGTGTCCTTTCACCAAGTTCCTGTCCCCCGTAGGACCTTCGTGGGACATGGAGTAAGTGCTGGTATTCACATAGGATTATGGAAGTAACTCATGAAAGAGAATTTTTTGAAAAAGTTTAAAAAAATGAATATTTTTTTATTTTGAGGTTAAGTCAGTTGGGACTTGGAAAATAAAATTGTATCTAAATATTTATCTGGATTAGATATATTTTGGAGCTTACGTGATGTTTGTCAGATCGTAGAATTCTTTGGCATCTGGACAGAAAAACATATAGGTCCGAGGACAAACAAAAGCTCGGGAACTAGTAGGGCCCCGCCCAGAGTGAACGGGGCCCGACAATGCCTGGCATGTTTTTCAATATTTAGCCATCATGACTTTTCGACGGGCCTTTCGGGCGAAATCTCCGCGTCGAATTGGAAACTAGATAATTCAATTAGACGACAGCTGCCGTTGCCGCTGCGCAGGTAGGGCCCAAAAGAGATTACCAAGAGAGCAGGAAAGATGCTGGTGGAAAGACGGTAGTAGTGCTGTTGTGGAATGGTAGGAAGAGTAAGGCCCAAAACCACCCTCGTCATGGACCTCGTTTTTGACGTGTTCATTTCCACCTCGACGAAGTCTTCCTCTGGGGTGGTCATCCCCATTCGAAATATTTACGTGTCAATTCGCTTGAAAATCCCCCAAAAAAAATTTGATTCCAATTTCATAACCCCAATATCCATATTTTTGATTAAAAGAAAAACATCAAAAGCGTGGATAAAGGAATTTTGATAATCTTCAAGAAAAATATTTTACATGCATTATATAGGACTTTTTCCAAAATGACCGTATATTTTTCTGTCTACTAACCGATCCATGTGCTTTTGCCTATTTCTATTTTTCTTTAATGGTACTCAAGATCCTCAAAAATCATCCAGTCATCTTGTCATCGTGGGTGCCAAGTTTGTACCAGGTCATCAGAATGTGATTTTTGAACGAGGTGCGACACCATGAGATTCATTAACGTCCGATGACAAAAGTTCTCTCCGCCCTTGCGGCGTGTCTTGGAAATAGAGAATCCCATAAGCTGAACGTGGTATTGGACTCTTGGGAGCCGTTTACTCGTTCCGCCATTCTTCCACATTGTTTTCAGTCCCGTTCAAATGCATTAATCTCGTTTCGCTGGCAGTCTGTACACGGCAACTCTACAAAGGGCCCACCACGCCCCATCTCTCTGGCCCAATCGTGGCGGGGCCCTCTTCACGGCTACCAGAAAAAGAATGCAAATTACCCTCGACTGGGGAATATTTTGAAAATAGCTACAGTCGGATGATCTTAAGGGACCACGAGGAGAATAAGACTGGATGAGTAAGTAAACCTGAGACCATATAAAATCTTGACCAAAATTTCGTTAAAAAAGTTTTAAATATTTTTGTTGTCTTGTTTAATACAAGAAATTGCATGTTTTGAAAATTTTGAAAATTTAATTCAAACTTTTTTAATGTACAAGGATGCTGCATGCTATATTAATTAATCAATTTATGTTAATCTTTATGATCTCGAGGACAGGTGAAAGAAGAGAAGAAGAGGTACGTTATTCTTTGGCAATGTATTCATCGATTGGGCCTTACTGGGGTCCGATACAGTCATGAGACATCTTTGAAAGCGAGGATGAATAGAGTCGTCGTCGAGAACGATTATGCACGCAATAAATAGATTATCGGCGGGGTCCACCCCCGCAGCGAGTGACGAATTTCGCTGAATACGAGCACGAATTTGCCATGGGCCCATAAGGCCCACGAGAAAGGGCACCGGGTACGAGGAAAGCATCGCCTTTTTCGGCATCCGTCACGGCAAATCGGCGAAATTAGTGGCATCTGGCCCCGGGGCCTTACACTGTGCGACTGTGCGACTGTGCGGCACGCCTGGGTCTGATTTTCTTGAAAATCCGTCAAAGAGCTCGCTGGGCGGAGCGCTTCGAAATGTTTTCGAGAAAAGGGGCCCCGAGGAAAGGGGCCCTTCGGGTTCCGATCAAGACATCCCCCTTCACGTTGAGTTTACAAATATTTGCCAAGGCCCAAAATCCACGCGGAAAAACAAAAGCTCTACTTTTACCTGAATAAAAAAAAATTATCTGAATAATCTATAATATTTTCTATCTCTCGTATCACTAATAAATTTCTTAATCACTTCCATCTAATTAGGGACTCAAAGTAAAACAAGGAAATGTCATACCAAACGTATCCGGAATTTTTTCTCTGACAAGAAAAAAATTCTCATCCCCAAAATTCTCGGTATGCATAATGCATCGAAAATTATTCTCCCAGGAATAACTTCGATAGTAGATTCTTATCAGTGTGACAGACATGGTATTTTTTACTGGCACTAATTGGTGCCGCGAATTCCATCTGAAATAATGCGAGTAGGAAATACTTTGAAAATTAAATTCTTAACACGCAGAGTCAGCAATATTTTAACGAAGGCCATTGAATTTTTCCAGTCAGTCAAGATGACTAATTTTCAAAAAAAGTGTTACCGATAGTCAAATTTAAAAAAAATAACAGAATCACCCAAGTCTGAGACACGGCCCTTTATCTTCAAATTTTTTCCTCCTCTCTCATTCTTGTTCCTTGCAGTAACGAAAAATCCGGAAGAGGTCAGCGCGTCGTGAGACTGACGGTAAATCACGTCCACATAGAAAAAAAAAAGAAGAAACAACATGGCGATCAATGAATGGCTTCACGCTGTGATGTCCGGTAATTGTTTTATGGCCACCATAAACTGACAGGAAACCTCGAAGAAGAAATTTTCTTAAACGCAAGACAAGAGCAAGGACCTGCGCCAAATCGTCCTTACAAAAATGCCCGATTTTTCCTTTTACATTGTTAACTCAGTTACGTTTGGTAAAACTGATTCTTACTTACCAAAACGTAAACCTTCTTTTCCTCCACGATTCAAGTATGATCTACTACCCACTATCAATGATCCTGTGAATCGTCAAACGATTTTCCCCATGAATAAAATCTGTCAGATAAGACTGCCTTAAATTCCTCAAAAGGACCCTGAGCAGAACTCTCCACAGGAGCTTCTTTATTTTTTTTCCTAAACGTGTAACATTTCCACTTAGTACTGACTGGTCGGTTCATTGTTTGGAAAATAGTGTCAGGTTGTCTACGGGTTCCTTAGAATTTCAAAAAGAATCCTTCCGAGTAAGTATACCGAAAGTTCTCACGCATCCTGTAAGTCGTCTTCGTGAAAATTGAATAATGGTCGATTCGATTTTGAAAGATTAAAAAAATTATGCTACATAACCTCAAATTTCTTCGTTTCAAATACCCAAGTGCCGTGTCCAATGCTTTAACGAGTGTCTTCGAGGATCAGTGCAAGACGAATCCTCATGGAAAGGATGAGCGACGGGTCGCGTGGTCTTTATTACGTCAAGGATAGACAGGCATGAAAATATGAAGGAGGAAGTGAAGCAAAAATAATTTTCTAAGAGGAGCAACGTGCCTGAGGTCAGTCGTAAAATAATAAAGGCATTAAATACAGTTGACAATGAGTACCGTCAACAAGTCATAAGGAATCCCAATGCACCAGGATACGAAGTAAAAGTCAGGAAAGACGTCCTGATTTACGGCGGTCAGTATAGAATTGACTTTACTTATTACCGTCGCGACAATGTGAACGAGCCTTGAGGAAAATTTTCTTCGTGTAATGCTTATGCGATCCCGCTGGCACGCGAGGACACGCGGACAGAGTATCAGCTTGGGTCATCCTCGAGATAAATATCCTTAGGTCCTTGGTCGGCAAGGACTTTTACTTAAATACAGCTATACTAATACTAACGTGGAAATTGATTATCTTCTTCTAATAAAATAGAAAAAAGAATTTCTACCGTTCACGATAACCCTAATGGTTTTTTCAGACGGTGAGTTGCTTAAAAATTTCAAGACTAACCAATGCACTTATTGTATCGTTCTCATAAAACTAAAAGTCCGCTACCGTAGGATGCTCGGAAGGCTCAATAACATATAAAGATAACACTTAACTACCACGTAATGGTCCAGTCTCTGAGTTGGGCCCAGTTCACAGGATTCACCTGCCGTAGAATTTTTGTCGACAATTCTTCCAAAAATAAATTTGTACTTGAAATGGATGAAAAAAATGTGCAAGGATAAAAGCATAGAATAAGATCCAGTAAAATGACAGAAGGTGAAAATATTAGAACGCCTAGGATGTTCAGTCGTAAAGGAGAAATCGTCCTGTGTCTATACAAGACACTTTGAGCCTCTTTTAAAAGACTCAAGACGCGTATCTATGGAATTTGAAAATGTTTTCTCGTTTTTTTAGAACACTTTTACGTAGAAAAGGAAAAGGAGTCAGTAGGTCAGACGGGTTGGACGATTTAAGCGGAAAAAAAAAATGTAAATCTTCAAGGATCTTCCTGCAGTTCTTCTCCGGACTCGTTTTACGATGCTCTGGTTTTATGGCAGTGGCAAGGATGTAAACAAAAAATAGAAAACAAAAAAACAAGCAGAAACCACCGTAACCGAAAAATCCAAATGGTTCTGAAAAATTGATCTCAGGAAGTAAATTTTCCACGGTCACTTCTCAACGTAGAATGACATTCAAAAAAAAAAAAGAAGCTTCCTAGCTAAAACTTGTAGGGTGAGCTTATTCCTCAAGCACATGAAGCACTCTCACGCTTCGCTCGTGCCCCGGACAATGCTGCCATATTGTGAAAATATTGATTACAATTCGCCAACAATAGGTACAATGCCGTCCGCTGTCGTAGCGACACTCAAAAAAAAAAATGTCCTCTCAAGCAAACTCCACTCGGGACAAGGTATTCGCCAAGAATATCATAAGAGTAGAAGTGTCAAGAACAAAAAAAAATTGATTAAAAAATTTTCAACCGAAGTAGCATCTTGTACTACACTATATCCCACATACAAGCCATAGTCAACCTTACAGTTTTATCAGCCATGAGATTGTTTTTTGCAAATCAAAAAAGAAAATAAAAGCAATTTTTATATTTTTAGACCTTTTCAAAATATGGCGGCACTTTTAAATCTTATATTTTTTTTTGTAGTGTATATATAATATGTAACTTCTTTTTTTATACGTGTATATATATATGTATATCCATACTGTTTCTGTTAATCAGTATCCACTAGCCGCATGCATAACGTGTCCTCTGATAGCCTAAAGCAAAAACGTGTCGCGTGCAGGTATTTATAAGAAGTCAGTATACGGTAGCATGTGACATATGTTCTCTGATGTGTGATACTAATAAGTCGCCATGTCGCGTGTCGAAAATTCCGTCACATGCGACAAACGGCACCCTTCGCCTCTGTCGGTTCGGCTTGGCAATTAGTTGGACTAAATGCCGCCACACTTTGCGTAATCGACGGGTGAGCCCAGGTTGCCACCCCCAAAGCGAATAAGGGGTTGCGAGGTTAACGACGAGAGCATCTGCCATTTTTTGGACGTAGGTCTATACGTATGTGTTAGAGGTTTCGAATTTCAAAATTTCATTTTGAAAATGCAGCCTGAATTGCCTTTTCAAAAAGTTTACTCTTCCCAGTAACTTTCTAGAATTGACTAGATCAAAATTTCGAAAAAATTGAAAAATCCAAGAATGAACTACAATTTTCAAAAAAAAAACCTCCATCGACTATTAGTACCTAGGCTTAACCTTAACAAAAGTGTACACTAAGTTTTCTAAGGGTGAAATATTTTTTATTTTGCCGCCGTTACGTCACGACGTGACTGCAGTATAGCGTCAGCAGATTTAACCAGTATATTTGTCTGCACGTAGCAAGAAGCGGAAGACGCTTGCAGCAGACGAAAAAAAAAAGAAGCACTTCTCAACTTTGGGCAGCTTATTGCACAGGCACGAAGTAGACTCCAACAATAGCGGGTTATCAGTCTGATCTTTGAAGAGTGAAAAAAAAAGATTTAAATGTTCCTCCGCAAGCTTTCTGCCACCCTCGTTGTAATGCCAAGTGGATCGAGCCTGAAAAATTTGCATGTCTTTTTTTTGACGAAATTAAAAAAAATCATTCGGACAAAAAAATTATATTTCAAAGTCAATGCTGATCCTCAACCAACCTCTATTGCCATAAGCGACCAGTTTCATTAACGATTCTCTCGAACGAATGAACCATCACGAAAGCAGCCAGCCTTCTCTCCGCCCTGATGTCGAAAACAAAACGCCTCCGGATCGCGAAATGCCTCACAATCGAATTCGTATATTCGGCCTATGCTCATGAGAGGTTACACCCGGTCGAGCGTAATCGGCGACCCCGTTGTTTGTGGTCACTCTTAAACCTCCTCGACAAAGAAATGCACCCTGGTAACGACAGTCAAGCATTTCTCCCAGCATCGATTTTTCGCATCCATTATGGTACACACAGTGGCACCCCTCACCCCCCCGTGCCACCCTGTTTCCCTTGCCGGAAAAAAAGCATTGTTTTCTCGCTTCTTTCTTCCATTTTTTTATTTCTGACTTTCGATTCTTCGTCGTCCGCTACCACAAGCCGCGTTTCTACGGGTCGTCGAACTACGGCACGAAAAAAAAATCTGTCGAATATGTCAACCAAAATCGATAAGATCAATGAAAAAAAATAATTAAACATATATGTGTCGTGTTAATTAAACATATCGATCATGTACTCGATTCTTCTCTGATGTTCTAATAAAACCGTTACAGTACTCCAATTCTCACGATCGAACGAAACGATCGTTTCTATGTGAGCGACTGGCACTTTGCTCACGAAATACCAGGAGAAATGTCACGCATCCATATGTCATTTTGTAGTTGCTGATCGCTCGTTATTGTTTTAACGTGCTTATGCTAATAGACGCGACACATGTCACGCTGTAGCAAAACTTTAACGACGTAGCTGCAGTCACGAAGTCATTTTACATACGTTCACTTACCGATGATTGAAATGGTCACGTGAATCAAATTTCATTAGGCTACTTTTATCGATCGCCTGTACGTTTTGATTTTTAATCTTATTTATTGGGACGAATGAAAATAAATATTATATAACAATAAGAATAAAATTGGTACGTTATAATTATCATTTCGTAAGACTATTGCGCATCCTTGATTACGAAATAACACTACATAATTCCAGAAAGTAAACTAGTCATCCTTATCTTATCATTACCGATTGAGACTGGAGTCTCGAGTAAATTTGTCGTCCGAGTCACTTCGTAATTCTCGGTCAGTAAATTGCATATGTAAGATCACGTTGGATTCGTAGAAAATAGATAAGTGAAATTCACGTTGGTTTTAATAGCATATATGTAGTGTAGGGTTGTGATATTAACTGATAAGTGTGTATGTTATATTAACCCAGCGTGCGTAAAGGTGCAAAACTGTAACGTAGGGAGTAATTTGGGAGTGACATACTCAAATAAGTGGAACGGGCTATTTTAAGAAAATTGGATTTGGTAAATTTTTTTAAATGGATTATATAAAACATTTTATATTTATTTAATAGATTGACCAGAAAATAATCAAATGAAATGGAAATATATAGATTTATTAATATGAGTGTTTGAAAGTTATTCGGGTATGTCACCCCCTATCCTATGCAGGCCGGGTTATATACATGTCAAGTCAGTGGAATTATATGATGGTTAATAAGAATTATCGTTGTGTCGTATATAGATTGATTATTGACTTTTTATAATCAATATCGCCAGTTTTGTATCGGTGAATCTTTTATTATGAGTGCGAAGGATCTATGGATACGTGATCTCATTACTATTTACGGATCTATACTGATTGTCATGTCCGTATTAATATTTTGGATCACCAAGAAGTGGTCGAAATTTTGCGAAAATTTATATCGCTCTTATTTATTGGGCTTCGAGATGGAATGTGCCGAGCTTGCCGGGTCACATAAAAAGCGACTTTTTAAAAATTTGAGAAATACAGAATCGAAGGATGAAATTTTGAAAATAATGGGCAACATTCGCATTCTTGAGATTGGCGTGAAAACAGGTTGGGATGCAATGTATATAATTTTTGATTTTTTTTATACCATAAAATTTGTTCACTCAAAAAAGGTAACAATATACCATACTATCCTGACGGGACTCACTTGATCTGCGTCGACTGGAATCGAAAGCTGGGCGATTACTTAATCAATGGAGAAAGATCTTACGAATTTTCGCACGTTATTATTGAACGTTTAATGATCGGCGATGGTAGCTCACTCAAAGGTATTCCATCGGGATGTATAGACGTTGTTGTAACTACGAGATCACTTTGTTCGACCAGATCAGTTACGTCGACTCTTCGTGAAATATATAGAGTCTTAGCACCGGTAAGAAATTTAAGGTTACCGAGACGTGAATTATTCGTGAGGACTTATATGATAATTTTTATTTCACAGGGTGGAACTTATCTATTTTTTGAACACATAATGGAAAATGATAAAACTTTTATCAGGTGGTTGCAAAAGATACTCACAAAAACTGGCATTTGGCCAGCATTATTTGGCGGCTGTCGTCTAGATTCAAATCCTATTAAAGACATCGAGAAGACTGGTTTTCAGGAAGTCGCATGGAATCCCATAACACTTCAAGGTTATGTTTCTCAAGGTTATCATTTAACTTTGACAAGACGCCACGTCGTTGGTACAGCTAAACGATGAATTATAGATGAAAATGAATCCCAAGATAATAAAGGTGCATTTATTGTTAAAATATTATTTATTTAGGTCGTTAGTTACCGTAGGCAATTGTGATAAAGAAAAATAAGAAGGCGAAGCACAACTCCAAGAATCGAAAATCTAATAAATAGTTTGACACGAGGATCATTAACTTTAGTTACATCTTTTTTTGATAGACATATCATTAACGGCTCTACAGAATACTGTAGTAATAATAATAATAATCTTTGTGAATTTTACTAAATAAGCAACGCATTGGCTAGAAGAATCACAGGGAGGAGATTGAAAATGTGGAGCTGCTCCCCTCTCTTTTGAATTTACATTAATTTTGTTTTCATTACAATATAACTTAGGAACATTTCTCTTTTTTACTGATCTCTTTTATGGTCTAGTGTATTTAATATGAATAACCAATTCTCGCCTAGAAACACTCAAAACTGGAATAAGTTTACGGTATATATTAGTAATTAAAAATATAACATTTTTTTCTTTTTAACGAAGCTCACTGATTAAGTTAACAAGGCTTTATATCAATAACCTTAGGGTGTTTATAAAACTTTCTTGTACGCATCAGTCATCAAGATTAACTGTAATTAATTACTTTAAAGCTATTTAACAAATATTACAAAATATTAAGGTATCTAATAACCTAATGATTACAGCAATGTACAGTAAATATGTATTTTATAAATGATACAACGCCTAATATTTATATGTCGTCAGAGTCTGAATTTTGATGAAAAGTTATCGCTTGATAAACGACAGGTTTTCCAACTTCAGAACTTTTCTTATCACGTGATATCCGCATGGTATCTTTTGTAATACTAATTTTTTTAGATTTTTCAAAATTGTCACGCGACGAACTAAAGCTAATAAGAGATTCGTCGGAAGTATCATTTAAATATTCTATTAATGATAACGATCTATTAGACTTGGTTGATTTTCTTTCATTCGTTAATTTTCCGAATGTTGTATTTATTTGAGAATTGTTTTTTGATTCTGTAAATTTACTTTTGGTCGGTGACAATAATTTTGTATATCTTTCGTTTAGGTCACTGGATGAGGATGACATATCCGAAATATAATTTCTGTGTTTTCCACGAAATTTTGATAAATTCATAGTTCTGTCATCGACATTCTTTGGTAAAACTGATTTTTCCTGAACGTCGTTGTCTAGTTTTCTCTTTTTACGAATCGAACCAATTGTTTTTTGATCCACGATAATTCCGTCAGTTGAATCAGACGTGGAGTCTAATGACGCTGGGAGCACTCTAGTACACTGCGAAGTGCATTCAGCTTTTTTCAAAAGCGGTATCTTCGATTTTCTCGGTGAGGTAGATTTCGCATTTTCTGGTTTCAAACCGTTTTCATAAATAAGTCCTTTACTTCTTGTAGATATCAATGCAGAGTTAGAAGCCACGAACGTTTCGTCAAAAGGTTCCTTGGACAATTTTTTTAAATTGGATCGCCGATTTAATGTGACGAGTGGAGAAGTTTTCTTTTTAACACGTGATACTGCAGATGAGTTTGATGATGATAATGAATCAGACCATTCCAGTTTTCGTGATTGAACAGAATGGCCGTAATTTCGCAAAGTATCATTATCGGAAGACTCACTCATATTTTCTGCATTTTCACAGAGCCTATTTCTTGTAGTTCTCTGCATTTTTCTATTCTTCCAACCCGTTTCTGTACACAAAATCGGTAAAGCCTTACTACGATTACGAGTGATTCTTTTAGAATTGTATATTATATCATTACCTGTTAATATTTCTCTAGATTTTATTCTGCTGGATGTGTCCGATCCTTTTCCACTGTCTTTGCTTAATATTTCACTGGAATTGTAGTCATTTCTTTTAGTTTTCTCCATTTTATTGGGGACCTCTGATGATTGTTTTCTAACATTACTAGATTCCTTAAGGGAAGGAGCCCTACGCCTCGTTATTCTTCTTGATGAATTTGTACTGGATGTGTCAGAAACACTGCAAATTTTTCTCATTGATTTTCTTTGCTCATTCTTTTGAGTAGATTTGACAACATTGAAAATATCATCATCCTCATCGGCAGATGACATTACATCTAAAGTTAGCCAATTAACACTCTGACTGGGCTTCAAAATAGATTCACTGCAATCTCCATTTGACATGCAAATACTCTTTGTTGATGTTCCTATAGTGACAACAGCAGTCGAACCATTCTTTGAGGAATTGCTATTTATCATTGTCCTGGAATTTTTAATCATATCAATATTAGCGGTTTTAATTTCTTTTGTTACGTCACTGGTGGAAGATTCCTCTGAGCAGGATAAACTATCGTCTGATGCATTTTTACTGTTATTGTGAAACTTGCTAAGGAGTTTCTTAGTAAATTTAACGACTTTCAATTGTTCTGATAATTTTGGACATTCTCTTGGCATTTCCTTAAACTCGACAAGTTTACTTTCCTTGCCAGAATTTTCATATTTTCTATTTTTATTAGCTAATATGTTTGAAGGTAACCTTTCCAATCGTATGACTAATTTTTCAACATTCGCTATTGCTTCCCTCTTGATCTCTTCAATGCTTTCAATGTCGCTTATGTAGCTTTTTATTGATGATGACGTATATGATATCTCGTCATCGTCACTTTCCTGCATTTGATCAATTTGTTTTTGGGATCTTTTACGTAGAGTCATTTTAATATTGCTCTTAGACCTCTTTGATCTAATTTGTCTGTTTGCACTTCTTAAAATCCTTTTAAATTGATTTTTCATTAGATCCGTTTTGGGCCGCCAATTTTTTTTTGATTCCTTTTGCAAATCCACGCTCTCTGGCAATAATCTTACCGAAGACTCAGATATCTTTTCAGGTTCCGATCTTCGTAATTCCGACCGCGGAAATATTCTATCACGAGTTTCTGATTCTTTCATGATTTCTGGAACTTCAGCATTATTGATGGCTTCTTGATCCATTTGATGTTCGGGACGCTTATTCGACGCTTCAATTGACATTCTCAACTTCAACGAATCTTCAAACGCTGTGCTATTGTTATTATTCGCACAATCAATATCTTCCTCTAGTAGATTTTTACTAGTATCAAAACAATGCTCCACAATATCAACATTATCATTACAATGATTATCGTTCAATGATTTTGATTCTACTGAATTATCAGTGCACTTGCACATACTAATTGTACTCTGATCACTGTCAACTGTTTCTACATAGGAACACTTCTTAGTAGAATACATAATGGCATCATCGTTGGTACTTCTTATCCGCGCTTCCATGTCCAGCAAATTCTGTTTTGTCAGTGTACATTTGTTCACCTGACTTTCACCCTCGATTGTCGTATTATGTCTTTCCGATGTCAGTAATTTCATCCTTGATTCAACGTCTATTCGTTGTAGTCGAACTACAGGATTAAAATTAGCAGATAGAATTTTCCATGTTTCAGCCAAGTTACAGGGAGCAATCGCTGTATCTTGCTCCTTAGCTGTTGTGACTTTCTCAAGTTCTGTAGCGTCATTCACGGATTCGTCGTTAGCTATAGTAGAGGTTAATGACGTACTAGGATCACTCTCATGACTGGCTTCACCGAGAGTTGACGAAAGCAATGCTCTTTTCATTTTCATCCGCGCTCGCATTTTGGCACGCTTCATTATCATCAAAGTTTTATCTTGTGTAAAATGAGGAGTTTCCAAAGCGGGGTGTAAACTTTGTTTAGCCTTTACAGCTTCTTTGATTGGAGATAATTTACCAACTTCCTTGACAACAGGAGTGATAAGATCCACTGGTGAGCTTCTGTCTGTATATAATTTTCTGCGATGCAATGCTTTTGATGAAACGTTGTCCGCTTTGGTCAATCTTCGAGTTCGACTTTTCTTTAGTGGTTTTTTCATTGAAGTGGAAGTGGTTTCTAGACTGGAATCGCTCTCCAAATTATTAGCATTCTGAGCCTTGTATGCGGTCGATGTTGATTGGGAAGGCACATCCAATATATCGGATTTCTTGGAATTGTATTCAGGTGTCTTATTGTAAAATGTATTATTAAGCAGTGGGCTCTTCAGTAGTGTTTCAAAATGAACCGATGTTAACAAGCTATTTAACTCGTTATCCACCTGTGTATCGTGAGATAATGAATTTTCTTTTTCATTGTTCGAAATTAAAGATGATCTTGTATTTTTATTATTTTTAAGTGGACCACTAGGACTTTGTGAGTTCCCGTTACGGAATAGAATTTCAGTTGTTTCACTATGAATATCTGATGTCACTCTTTGAGGTTGCAAAGTAGATTTCGGGACAGGTATTGCAGTCTTACATTGATTTATGACGATGGCAGCATTACGCGATGCATCTGCATTATTATCAGGCTTTGCACCTTCCATAATAGCAATGGTATCAGCTTTTTTAGTGGTATTTGCATTCGATAAGATATAAACAGCAGTATCTATTGAGCTGCTGGAGGATCTGCAACGAACGACTGGTTGAATATTTTCACACTGAGCCAGTTTCAAATGATTAGATGCTGATAGTGGTGATTGTTCGTATTCACTCAGAGATGATCCAGGATCAGAGTGATTATTCTCATCTAGTGCTTTGTAGGGTGGCATTCCAGTATCTACCCAGTACTGTACTTGGTAGGAAGGTTTTCGCATAGGTAAACGATGCTCTGATTCATAAGATCTATTATCTTCTTCAATAGGTTCAAACGTGTGAATATCAAGCTCCGTTTCATCTGAAACCTATATCCAATTGAATATAAACAGCACCTAACATATAATATAATTTGTAATATATTTTATAAAATATTACTGAACTTACATTTTCTGAATACTTTAGGAACAGCTTGTTCCAAACTTCCTTACGCTTCAGAATAACTTTCTCAGGAATATTAAGTATGGAAACATCTTCTTCTTTCCTTCCTGTTATCCTGGAATATATGTTATTATAACCAAAAGTCAAGGTAAATGATTTGATATCAAACTATATCCAGAATAAAAAACAACTACGGATATCAACTCTTAGGCTGTTGTAGTCGTTGTGCAAATAACGAGGCAAGAAATAATTTTATTGGTAATCCATCCTTTAACACACATACTAATGTAATCCCAAGAAAACTAAATCCCACAAGAATGTTGGCAGCCTAAAGCTTGAAAAAAAATACCTGAGTTTTTCCTGAACATATACAAAAACATTGCACAAAAATTACTTAAAATCATATCTGAACTTAATTTAGACAGTTGATCCAAATCAATATGAATGTAACCCACAGGAACTTTGAAAAATACAAAAAAACAAGACTTACCTACTGATGCCTTGCACGTATGACTGGGATAGAAATTCATTATTAACATCAATATCATTGAACTCTTCTTCCATAATTTTTCACATTGAACTCATAAATTAATATGACACTTGTTAATGTGATATTTCATTTATCAAGAAAAATTTCATATTAAACTACTTAAATGAGCATACCACCACATACTAAATACAAAAGACAGTAGGATTGACAGATTCGAAGGTTTAAGTAACATTGTTAACATAACATAACATTACCGTTTGACAAATCCGTAATTATTATTAAAAATAATCGCGTACAAACGCTACAGAAATAAATATATAAAAGAAAAAAGAGCGGTGTCTAAACAAACCGCTAGCATTTTTGACGCCATATACCATTGAAAATTAATGCGTTCCAAAAATGATTATTTTGAACAAACACATAACGGAATATCGTGCACAGATGAGTAGGGAGATGGACAACGCTATGGTTTTAGGCGACACCAAAAGCATGGCGCTAAATCGTAGCGGCGAGTCCGAGAGTAGAATTTCGTGATCATCGCCTCTGCCGGCAATGCGAATCCCGTCGTAGTCCAGCTAAACGTGAACACGAACGCATAGCTTGGCGGGCAGAGGTTCTGCGCTACTCATCGCTGGTTCCCAAAGCAACCCTTAGAACGAGACCGAGAACTATAGAACTTATTAAGAACTAATGAAAAAGCCTTCCTTCCTTCCTTCCTTTCCTTATGGCTGTATCCCCAATGGGCGACATGTGCCAGTAACTGGTCCTAATAATCA
>JAYRCB010000709.1:149314-212613 GCA_036026315.1 Trachelus stipa
ATTGAATTGAAATTGTAGAATATCGAAAATAAATTACGTTCAAATTGAAATATTAATAAATTAGGTGTTTGGAACATCAAAATGATTAATTAAATTAATAAACTAAAATATTAACACTTAGAAATCGGAAATTCTGGCCAAGCATATTTAGAAGTATGGAAGTTGCCCAAAATTGTGTGCGCGCAAATTCGTCGCGCAGGACTCAGCGACTGGTCGCAGACGGATGGTGGGGGGAATGCTCGAGGGAACCAGCGATGAGTAGCGCAGAACAACCTCTGCCCGCCAAGCTATGCGTTCGTGTTCACGTTTAGGTGGACTACGACGGGATTCGCATTGTCGGCGGAGACGATGATCACGAAATTCTACTCCCGGACTCGCCGCTACGATTTAGCGCCATGCTTTTGGTATCGCCTATAATCGGTGCGTTGTGCATCTCCCTACTCACCTCTATGTCGTGAATTGAAAATGAGACTGCAGGTTAATTTTACGATTTTGCGGGAAAACTGACAGATTTTCCCGCGTAATGTTCCGACTGATATAAACAAGACGCATGAAAAATTGACTGACTGTGAATTTATTTGATGCGTATACATAATGAATGTGGTTCGTGCCATTAATAGAAGACAAGAAGGTTTTGGTGAGTCGTGTCATCCGTTTTCGGTACTTCATTTTCTATATCTCTACAAGTGTCCATGTAAAATCATTAAACTCGTTTATTTTTTTCATTTGAGAGGTTACAACAATGAATTCTTGATGATCTGTAATTGTTATGTGCCAACAATGTTTCTTGGACGATTTAATACCCTAAGGATGTTTGAACATTAGAACTCTGTGTTATAAATTTGTAGATTAATCTTTTTTTTCATGACTTCATATCAAGGTACCCTATTCTCTTTATTTCAGAATCGATAAAAGACTACGATATAGTGTTGTACAGATTAAAATGCTTTAGAAATGATGTATACCATGGAATATTACCAACTACAAATGCACCTGATTTTAATCCTGAACCACCTGTACTGGCATGTCGCTTTTGTACAACACCACGGTACGAACACATTCTTGCATTGGCTAATGAAGATGGTAAGGTTGCCTTACAAGATACTACCATTAACAGAGAACCAAATCAAACGCTAGAAGGGACTCAAGTATGTCAATAATTGATATCTATATTATTATGAAGGTGTAGTTAAATATTGTTTTAAATAATCATATGTTTTAGGCACATTGCAATGCAATATTTGATGTGGCATGGATGCCTGGAGAACTAAAACTAGTTACTACATCGGGAGATCACACTGCCAGATTGTGGGATGTAAGCAGTCAAGAAATGTCACAGATTGATTGTTTTCATGCACATACCCGAAGTGTCAAAACAGCAGTTTTTCGACAACGAGATAAAGGTATTTTAATTTACAATGCCATTCTGGCAAGATAAATCTGAATTATAATTAACAGTATAACATAATGCAGAACACATTTATTACAGCTGTATTTGCAACTGGAGCTCGCGATGGTGCCATAATGATCTGGGATATCCGAGCAAATCACAATGATCTACCAAAACCAGACAATTGCATCTTTAATGCTCATGGCATGCGACAAACAGGAAGTACAAAATACCATCGTCGTGCCCTTTCGGCAGCTTCAAGAGCGCAGAGTATAACTGGTCTTGTCTTTCAAGATGACTTCACATTACTTTCCTGTACAGCTGGCGATGGGTAATGTTTCCATTGATTTGTACCCTGTCATATCAATTATAGCTTTTTCTGATTTTTGTAAATCATACAACTCCTAATTCATCTTCTTAGATTAATAAAAGTATGGGATTTACGAAAAAATTATACAGTGCATAAAAAGGACCCTTTAGCCAAGCACGTGATGAATTATACAGGTGGTAGCACGAGAAACGGTTTTACGTCGTTACTAGTCTGTCCAGCTGGAATAACACTTTACGCAAGCTGCATGGATAATATCATATACGCCTATAACATAACATCTTATAATCCTAAGCCAGGTAAATTAGAATTCCATTTAGGTAAATACATTATGCATATTGCATAGAGTTCATGATTAACACAATGTATTATAGTGGCAGAGTTTTATGGGCATAAAAGTTCTACTTTCTACGTAAAGACATGCTTAAGTCCTGATGGTCGATACTTGGCCAGTGGATCAAGTGATGAGTTAGCTTATATTTGGCATACTAATAGACCTGGTGGTCCACTGGTAAAACTTTCAGGACACACTGAAGAAGTTACATGCATTGCATGGTGTAGTGTAGGAGAAACTAAAGTAAGCCTGTTCAGCCTATAACGTTATTGTTCATAATGGCAATGTTGATACTTCTTTTAATACATTTCTTTACAGATAGTAACTTGCTCAGACGATTCTTGCCACAGAATATGGCGAGTAGGCCCCGAACATAAGATAGACAACGCAGAAGTTCAAATACAAGGTGAAGCTGAGACTGTATTTAATGCAAATAAGGTAGGACATCCAGAGTTAGAAACTACACCTACCGTATCACGTCGATGGATTATTAATCAAGAACGTACACCAGGATCAGATTCAAATCCTGGTAAGAGATTACTCCCTGTTAATAAAAGGAAAATTGTCTAAGGATTAGAAAAAGTAATAATTTGTAACTTATTTTTCTTTTTTATAGGCGTTAATACACCCAATCATCCAAGTTCTGATGACATATCAGATACAAATTGTACTTCCTGGACTCGCGACAGCACAAATTCTTCCAAAAGAAGTTACTCTCAAATGTCGTCTAGAGAATGTATTACAGACACTAAATTTAAATCAATCCTGTCACCGATTCACGAGAATATAGAGCCTTTAGCGAAACGTGCTCACTTGGAAAATCGTGGAGCACGCAGGCTATTTAGTCCAGGAAGTGATGGCGAAACAATACTGAACAGAGGATACGATTCAGATGAGCCAGGACCTAGTTCTTCAATCGCAACCAGAAAGATAAATAGTCATCTCTTTTCACCAACCTTGAATCTACCAAACTTTGTTATTGACGGCACGGCGCCGCATCTTCTACAAATGTCACCACAAAAGTGCAAGGAGAATATGGATTGGTTGACGAAGATCAGGAAGGAACGCTACGAACAAAAAATGGTCAAAGTTACAAATGATAGAGCAAGTAGTCCTAAGGCTCAATTGACTCCAGGTCGAAGGACAGCTAGATCAAAATCTACAGAACCACGAAAAGTGCCTAAGAGTCCATCAACTTCATTACTCAATTTCTTTAAAATTACTGGTAAGGAATGCGACAAGGAACTGTGTTCAGAAAAACCCTGCGTTATCTCCACCCAAACAGAATCCAAACAGCAGCGATGAACGTTACATGGTGTGATAAACCGGAATTCAATATTTAAGAGACTCACGTCGACCCGCAAGTCAATAATACTCGTGATCCGTGATGATGTGTGATATAGGGAGTGATAAGTATTGAAAAATGATGAATGACTCAGTTCCTTTTCTTTTAAGAAATGAACAATATCAATCTAACTATCAAGTTATTCACGAAATCAGAATTTACTGAAAAAGTTCCTACGCCATTTGGAAATAAATATTTCCTTTATCTATCATCTGACAGTTTGCGAATGATCACGTATAAATTTTTATCACACATCTAAACTTTCTAAGATTCATTCACAGATGATATGTAGTACGAGGAAATGGAAACCCGGATTAAGCTGAGACTGAGCGAATGTATGAAAACTGTTTTTAAAATAAATTATTTTTTTATAATAAATATACGTTGCCAAAAGTAAACAGTGTATTATACAAAGTTAAGAATTAAAACATACCTCGTAGTCAGAATTTCGAATGTAATTATTGTGTACAGAAGTTCATTTTGTATGAATTACGATTTACGATAGATCTTAAAAATTAATTCGTATTGAAAGGAGTATTATGAGGCTCTCTGCCTTTTGGAACGCGAATCAAATGATCGATTCCAAATCATAGTCACTGTACGATATTTATGTAAAAAAATGTTAATAAAATATATTTCAAAAGAAATTTATTCGATTTCTATGTGCTATCTTATTTATTAAACTAACTGCCTGACGGACAGAATATTTTTATAGTCCTAGGAAGTAAACGAATTTTAATAGGTTTTAATTCGAATTCCTCATTGTCTATTGAAAACATTTCTTCTTTTTCACTCTGTAAGGAAAAATTGTTCCATATTAATATGCCTGTTCCTAAAATAACACTTACAAAATTATACAGCTTCACTTACCGAGATGTCTTCAGCTTTTTTCGGATGAAGCTCAATATCCTTAGCCTCCACTGTGTGATTCACCAATGTTTTGTTTCCATGTACACGTTTCCATCCTTCAGCAACGAATGTTGCATAACTAACGCTCTTAGGACCTTCAAATAAAATTTGTATTATTACTATTGCTTGTATTTGATCTATTTAAAATTATCATAAACATTCAGATAAAATTTATTTACCTAATTCTACTTTCACTGCTGGTACTGCGGATGCTTTTACTCCTTTTGCGTTACTAGTTGTTACGTGAACTTCTGATGCAGCAATTGGCATCTCGTGAACCTCACCGCATTTTTCATTTGTTATTTTACTGTAATCCACTGTGGAAAGTACAGTTTATGTTATATAAAAAATGAGGAATTCTCAATTGATATTAATCGAATCCTAAGTACTCACCAGATGGTATAGAATTTCTTTTTGGTAGAAAGGAGTGCCACCATCTCTTTTCCAAATTAGAATTATTAGTAGTTTGATGTTCATAATAGCAACGAGAACAACCGTCGCAAGGTTCTGTGTATCGAAGTACACCATCACAATCCCAATTTAAATCTCCTTTATATCCATTAAATACATATGTGGCGTACCTACAATTTTCGGATGCATGCAAAATGGTACGTTCAATGCTAAACGATACATAACAACTGTAAAGATGAGACTTACTTTCGAAGTGAACCCCAGTACCAGTATTTATTGACACGTGCATTAGCATCTCGCCAAGCACCCCATTCTAGAGCACCAACTGCATACACAGGTTTCATGGGCTTCTCAGGATCTTGCTATAATATATATGCAATTAATTTATACATTGACATGCCTATAATATAGGACTGGATTTGGTTTTACTTACTTTGAGCACTTGCACTTCGACAACATCAATCATTTTAGTTTCTCCTTTTACAACAGCCATTGTTGCTTCTGCCATTTCACGAATGTGGGAATGATCCTTGTATTCGTGAAATATAGAATCTGCTACTCTATTCACTTGACCCAATGGAAGTATACCAATTGGACATTGTTTTACTAAACTCAAATCGACATTGTACTTCCGCATAATTCCAGTAACAACATCTGACAATGTGCCATCACCACCTGCTACAATTATGGCATCAGTCTGAGTATTCAAATTCGTCACTAAATTCCGTGCATGACCCTCTGATTCTGTCTGTAATATTGTCACTGCTATTCCAGAAAGATGTAGCAATGGCTCACAGTAATCCTTGAACAGTTTCTCAGCTTTCCTACAATATAGGATTAATGGATTCTATATGATACATACTTCTACAGAGATTACATTGCAACCTTACTACACAAACCTTTTATGAGCCACAGGATTTAATATGACTGTGACATGCCGTGGCTTAATATGAGTAGGTAGTGGCTCATCTCCATATTTGACTGCTTCTTCGCAGTATTGCCTCATCAATTGTTCAGTACTGAAAATATTCAATAATAAGAATTAATGGCCAATAAGCATAATTTTGTCTAATTTATTATAACATACAAATGAACATAAGGTTAAGAGCACAGTAATCCCTGAAACTAATTAGAACAATGTATCACATACGTACTCATAAGAATCGACACTATATGAAACTCCATAAGAAAGAGCCGCTGCAGCAAATGTTGACTTTTTCCAATTATTCCGTATAACTTTAAAGAATTTTAATATACGAGCCATTTTTAAAAACTTTTAGCATCGCGCTTTAGATGATATTTAAACGCCACGTGATACCAGCACCGGCTGTGTTGATTGAATGAAGTCGTAACAAATCTCACATGATAAGAGGGGAATAATGCGTTCAAGGGAGAATGGAGGCTCAGTAACAGATTTTATTCAACTGAACGTTTGATAATAAATGATTAAGTAAATTGTAAGTGTAATATGTAAAGCGCTATGAATATTTGATTTTAAGTAAATGCATTTATTTGCCGACGACATACATAGATGTCATGTAATAAATAAGGCAGAGTGGTTAAAACGTAATTGAAAACTCTGTCGACGCAGTGAAAACGTTAGCTTAGAGCACTACTCCATCTGTAGCTTTTAGGTCACTGTTTCGTGTTAGCGGTCTTCAAGACAAATGTCCATCGGGTGCGTATCAGCCTTAGTTAAAGCCTTCCACAAAAATAAATAAATTTATATAATCATTAATTACGCCGATTAAGTATTGTTTTTACGTTTTGAGTATGTCACACGATACTACAAGTTCTGTTAATTTCGTATTGGCATTTTTCTAATTTCTTGTTAGCCATGTTATCTTTATTGTTCTTTATTCTAGTTCAACTTATTTAATAACGTACCACAACGTTAAAGAGCTGAAGATTTCATTTAGTTAATGATGATAGCCCAAAATAAGGGTTCTCTATAGTCCGTTTATTGATGAAAATAGCAAATAGCATGAAACTATAAACATAACTTTCTAATTAAGTTACTTTTAGATTCCAGAATTATATTGCAGAACGAGTGAAGTAAAAATCAGCAAACATATTTACTTTTTGTAAGAACATATCAGTCAAAGAGATTGAAAGTGGTCATAATTGTCTCTTTTTAATGTCACATGAAATTAAATGAATATGGACACTGATGACAGAGAACAGGATTTTAGAAGTAAGAAGATTGAACCTTCTGCACAAGAAACAATGGAGTCTTTAGAAAGTACTACCGATACTAAGAATACCAATAATGTAGAAAACTCTGGAAAATCTATAGACAACATTGACAACGCAAATAATGAGATATTAAATTCATTGGATAAATCAATGGATAAAAAGAAAGATTTAACAATTGGAAATGGACATCCAATGAAGGTTTCAGAAATGCAAAAGACAAATTTCACACGTCGTTTGTCAAATGAAAACGATCCACACACCTCGAGTAGTGATCAGAGTTCATCAAAAAGAAGTATCTCTACAGGTATTTTAATAATCTTATAGAAAAAAATCATATGTACAATACCATGAAATTGCTGAACCTTACATTAAATCTGTAGCGGAACCTGGAAGTGGAGATACCGATACTTCTACGGAGAAGTCAGGTAACAGTTCAGAAGAAGATTCCAGTAAACGTCAGAGAACCAGTGAGAGTCCGAATGATCTACCTATTGTGGATGACAACTGTGCTGGAAGTAGTGCAAGAGGCAATACAAGCTTATTCCATAAATTGAAGTTTAAAGTGAAAAATCGCAATTACCGAATGAAGGAATATCCAGAAAGTGAAGTCGGTGAGGGATCAAATCAAATGATTGTGGACGAATCCATTTCTGAAGGACGAGGTATATTTCTAACTATCTATCTAAAGTGTAAGATACATGTTTTAAAATCATATCTACATTACAATATTAGGTGTTGGAGAAACTTCAAATGGTCAAAATACAGTGGCACAAGCTAATGATGATTCTGATGATAATATAGATGCCCCATTAAATGAGCTTCTTGAGCATGATTCAGAATCCAGTAGTGATAATCTAGATCAGGAAGGTGAGCAACGAGATCAGATCTTAATTGCAAAAATCAATTTTCATTCAAATACTGTATGGGCAATAAATATCACTTATAAGGTAAGGATGATTCTAATGAGTGGACTACAGCCAGCGAAGAAGATTTGGATGAGGAAGAGGCAGTGATGCGAAAGCAAAAGCCCAAGCCAAATTGGTTAATGGTCCAGGAGATCATTAATCGTCAATTAGGAAATAATCCACTTTTCCAACGGAAATTCTATGGTTCACTGCATGTCGTGGAACGGCTAGAACTTATGTACAAGTTAAAAGGGCATCAGGTATCATAATTAAAAATAAAATCAAATGTGAACGTATCTATAATTTATTTAAGAACGGCAAAACAATTACTTTGATTATTTCTTCAGGGCTGTGTTAATGCACTGAGTTTCAATCAAAAAGGTAATCTAATTGCCAGTGGATCCGATGATTTGGAAGTTGTCATTTGGGATTGGGCTACAGGAAATTCACAACGTATCATCCAGAGTGCCCACAGAAGTAATATATTTCAGGTAATTTTTATAATACAATCAAATCCATAAAATTCCATATAATACATACGGTATTCCGTTATTCGACAGGTGAAATGGTTACCATTGGATATGGAATATCTTTTAGTAACTGCAGCTCGTGATGGGCAAATTCGATTGAACGATCTCCATGCTAATATCTCCAAGAAGTTAGCATCTCACCGAGGAGCCTGTCACAAAATTTCAACACATCCGGATACTCCTCACGTGGTCCTTTCTGCTGGAGAGGATGCCAAGGTGCTATCCATAGACGTGCGCCGGAGTAAACCCACCAAGTGAGTGTTTCATAAATTTGTAATCTTTCTGAATACTAAGGAGATGGTTTTTTGTGCAGACTTTTAACTGTCAGGGAGGCTTCAACAGATGTGCGGCTGTATAGCATTCACTCCAATCCTTTGAACAGTAATGAGTTCTGTGTGGGAGGTCGTGATCATTATGTCCGCGTATATGACAGACGAAAAGTTACAATACCACTTTATAAACTTTGCCCACGCCGTTTGGTACGTTTTATTTATTTAGGGAAACAAATTAAGAAATTAGTACGAAATAAAAATACTCAAATATGTATTGTTTCTTATAGATTGGCAATAAATATGCTCACATCACATGCGCTGTGTACAATTACAATGGGACCGAAATTCTTGCCTCATACAATGATGAAGATATTTATCTATTTGACTTGTCAGTCACCCAGTCTGGTGAAGATTTTGCTCAGAGATACCAGGGTCATAGAAACAATGCTACTGGTACGTATGGATTCTGAGCATTACAGAGCAATGACTTATATATTTATATTGTTACAGTAAAGGGCGTTAATTTCTTTGGACCGAAGAGTGAATTCATAATATCAGGATCTGACTGTGGTAACATTTATATATGGGACAAAAATACAGAAGCTATAGTGAAGTGGATGCTTGGTGATGAACAAGGAGTGGTAATATATCAAGCGTCATTCATTTATTTGTTAGATCCCAATATGCTGTGACATAACTCTTTTTTAGGTGAACGTTTTAGAACCTCATCCACATATTCCAATTTTGGCAACGAGTGGTCTTGATTACGATGTCAAAATTTGGATACCTTCAGATGAAAAAGTTCCTGACATGACTGGTCTACAAAACGTATGTTCTAATATATGTTAATTTAATTACTTTTAGTACTTGTATTTTTGTGCAATATCGCCACGAATAATTTTTTCTACCCAGTGTATTAAGTCTAACTTGAGAAGAAGGGCGGAGGATACAGCATGTATCACATCAAATGTATTTGCTGGTCATATGCGGCGATTCTTACAAAGGCACATGCGTCGAACAGTGAGAGTAAGAGTAAGTGTTGTATCTTAGAGACAGAATGAATTGATACAATTATATTTTGATAAAGTTAACTGGAAAGGTCCTTGGCTGTAAGTTAATATAGGCAAGCTTGTGCAACTAGATATAAAATTGTGAATTATAATTTTTATAGAATTACATGGAACGATTAGCCAACCAGGTGCCAGATACTAGAATGGTCACTGATATGGATTCATCTAGTGATAACGACTCTTCAACTTACAGTGGCAGTCAATCGGATTTTGAGAATGATACAAGAATACAGTGTGCTCCTTCCTAAAGAAAATTGGGTATGCATTACTTTCTACTGTAATTCTGGTGTCATCTTGTTTTTCTGAAGATTTGTAAACACGTAATGATTAAGAGGTGTTAGGAAGATTAACACGCATAAAATTAAGATGCTAATTCTATGATCCCTTCATCAATCGGAACAGTGATATAAAGATAGTCCTGAATTTTATGATCCTGATATTATATAAAATACTTGTAGCAAAGATGAATGAAAATCCATGCTGTCGATAACGAAGTGTACAGTATTATATATTCAGAGAAAAATGCTTAAGAAGTTTTGTTTCCAGATAAACTTAGAACCTCACAATATTTGAATTAATTTTTTTAGATTAATATCTCTGTTGCAAAATTATTCAAATGTTACATGGCAGATTGATACTGATTGACAATCCTCTATTGTATACTAATGCCTTGTGATGAATGAATTTTTACCAGAGATTAAATAATACTAGGTCATTTTTATATTTTTCAAATATACAAATTTTAAGGGCTTTTTATAGATTACGCTTCGTTTTGCTCGTTCTTTTCGCTAATTAAGTGTTTTCTTAATTTTTCCAAGTCATAATAATAAGAATATTGTAACATTATCTTGTTCCCCTTAAAGAATCATAAATTGTTTTCATAACGATCACGTGTTTATGCATATTATAAAATACGGGAAACACGTGATCGTGTAATTTTATGAAAAGTATCGGGGAAACTTTCAGTCACTCAATCGAATTGATGTAAATACGTGAAAAGATTGATAGCTTTCAAAAATTATAAATGTTATATCTAATTTTGTATCGTATAAAAGTTATTTATTTGCTGTCCAAAATAGATAATATAATATTAATATTGTCTTAGATTTACAAGACTGAGTTGGAGTGAGTCTACAGGATGTCAAAAATTTTGACTCGTACTAGAAACTAAGATTCAATAAAGGGTTGTTTTCAATAAAAGCTATAAAAAAACATATTAGAATTTATATAGGTTGGATGTCAAAATCAAACACATTAAAATTCATCTGAACATATTATTACGTATGCAGTTATAAGTCTTTTAATATATCAACTTACGTTTTACAATGAAGTGAATAATAATAAATATCCATGATGCTGATTGGTTCTCATGTTTCCATAGGCATTCTACATTGACGCATAGATATTTATAGGTTTTGCTTCAACACTTTATAATCATATGTACATTTTCAACTTTTTGCTTAAAATATACCAATGGAATGAGCAAGACCTGCATAAATATGCAAGGTAGTAGCACCCATGAAGAGTGTGGTGACAGCTTTAATGAAAAGGGATGACCATGGACCAGCCAGTAAAACAGATGTTAAAAAGTCAAGAATTAATGGCCTATAAATTGTTATTAACAGCATACCAACAACTAAAGGAACAAGGCCACGACGTAGGTCATGTCTTGACCACAGCCAGACAAGCGTTGCAGTCGTTATATGCTGAACCTGAAGATCAATAAATCAGAATAATTAAATAACAGTTGAATTATTAATTACAAGTTCTACAAAGTAAATAATTTTACCAGATTGATGTTGGATTCTAAACTCTTCTGAATGTATTTCCAGTCAAACTCAGCACCACGTGCACCTACCCATAGTAATAGAAATCTAGTGAGAAGTACCTCTGCACCTGCCCATCCAATACCAGCTGTCAAAACTTTAGCATGTCCTTTTCCTGGTATACCATTCAATACTAATAGTATTCCAGCAAGGTCTGCGAGATCAATGGAGGATTTGAGAAATTCCTGAAAGCAGAAAATTTTTGATAAACTATAGGCTGTATTATTCGTTGTATCTAATTAAGGAATTGTGTTAAATAACATACTCCAAAAATGTCAAAGCCTTCTTGTCCGACACTATCGGCTGTGGGAAAAAATGTTGCAAGTGCCAACATTTTAACAAGTTGAGTAAATATGTAGATACCTCCTGCTTGAACACATTTCCAAAAAGCTCCATATTCTGAGCTAAGATGATTGTGATTATGTTAAATTAGGTTAGGATTTGAGAAATATGAAATATAAGAACTCATCAAGTACTTACAGCCCCGAATATTTATAAGTTAAATAATATGGTACATATACGAGCGCCAGGCAATTTCCAAAATGATATAACGTCATTTTTCAGTGATAGTTTTATTGTTAAATTCAATCAATCTTTATACCTTAGCGAGAACCATGACTTAATACATATCTTAAAAAAAATGTTAGCAGTCGGACAACTCTCGTTGGGAAAACTAGATCTCTGATTGGTCAAAATTTACGTCATGAAAGATTCGGCCACTCACCAGTCTGATTTCTTCAGCATTCCTCTTATGAACTGACGCGGGAAAATCATGTAATTGTATGTATGAATATACTTTGTGGATAATTTACATCCTGTTTAACTTTTTTTTAAATTTATTAAGCAAATAATTGTATAGGTTTATGGAAATGTACGCTTCATGCTGAACAGGTTGCATTGTCCTTCATTTATTCTCAATATACATATATAATTCATAATATACACACCAAATAATCTTAAATAATTTATGTCCAAACTATGCCGTATATGGGAATAATATAAATTAAATAACTGGATTTCAGTACAATTACATTGATGAATTACATTATAAGTTTTAAACATTGTATCGACGTGGCATCCCCTTTGTATCTGTTTAACTGCCGTAGCAAGTGCAGTTTGGGTTGTTTGCAATGAGTAGTGTGCAACTCATATAACGTACAGATGTTTAGCAATACAGCTTCTTGTAAACTCTTTGCTGGATTCCTTGCAATTGCATTTTCCAATAAATGTACTGCTGCTTTCAGTTGTCCAGTATAGAGAAGACATACTGCCATATTGTTTATTATAGTGATGTTTGAAGGTTCTATCACTGATGCTTTTTTAAAAGAATTATAAGCTTCTTGAAATGCATTTTGAGCAACTGCAATTAAACCATTATCCATATGTTCCCTAACGGTTGTAGGATTTTCTCTACTATCTGTACCAATGGCGAATTTCTTCTCTGCAGCAGAGACATCTCCCAGGAAGAGATATGCTCTACCGATTGCAGAAATCAATATCTGTCTTTGCTCGGGAGTCCAATCAAGAGACTCGCATAAGTTTTCCAATACATCCACAGCTAGAACGTAATTCTTCATGCCAAGAGCACAATTGACAATGGAAATAAGGATTCTTGATTTTCTTCCAAGCCATAATCTTATTGATTCATCTCGTTCAGCTAAGGAAAACTTTGCTCGGCCTCCATCTTCAGCTAAGCCCATTTGTAGATTTCTTATTATTTGTCTAACAGTTGCTAGAATTTTATGGAGATTATCCATGGCTAATTTGGACTTTCCACAATAAGAAGGAATTTCTGCCAGCAGTAATCTAAAGGCAAATGAAGCCATAGAGCCTGGTCTGGTACCATATAATTCAGGATAAAATGTAAAGAACATGTCAGGCTTATCAAGATTCCCAAATGGTCTTGATTCATTCTCCAAAATGTCAATCTGTTTTAATTTAGCAAGCAAAGCAAGTCTAGTAAACCACAGCTGTAGAGAATGTGGAGTATGTTTACTTGGGTGATCTATTTTTCCATATCCCTGTCCATACACTGCAATGAGTCTACCCGTTAAGTTGACAGCAGCTCGATAACATCCAGCATGTATTAAATTTCTCAAACCACGTTCATCCTGAGTGACATCCGAAGCAGTTAAAACATTTCTATGAATATTCTCCTCTTCACCTAAGAAATGAATAGCAGTTTCTTTTGTAATGTCAGGCAAGTCACCTTGGAGCATCAGTCCTGGCATGGTAAGATTTATCCTGTCAGGAAAGTTGTTACCAGGAGTCAAGGCCAGCGAAGCAAGTATCTTCCTTGTATGTTCAGAAGGTATCCAAGCATCTCTATGCGAATCACTAGCAGTAACATGATCTGATACACGCTCCGTATCAGAGAAAGAACCATTAAGGAAATCATTAGATGTAGTTACTGACATTGTAGTGAATACAGGATGTGGTGTTGGAGCAGAAACGGATGCGTTAAATGTATCCGTGTTTATGTCAGGAGAAACTATTTCGTCGAAGATTGTATGCGTTGCATTACTAAAATATCGACCCAAGCCAGTGTCCAAAGATTTCTCTTCTACACTTTCCACAACATCTTTATCTACTTCGGGAGAGGTTATGAGTTCAGACATATTAGTGACGTCTTAACTGTTTCTTCAACTATACTACTTGATATTTGTTGCCTTCATATATTCTAAAATAAAATTTTTCAAAAATTAATTTTTATTCCCTTTTTATAAAAGAAGAAACATTTTTACATACCACTGACAGAGTCGATTGTGCGAATGATTTTGAGGTTATATCAAGTAAACGTCAAGTTCATGAGGTGTCAGCAATGGCACAGGTAGACTCCATCAAATAAAAATGATTCAGGTATTTCGTTTCAGAATAAAACATAATAAAATGAAAGATGGAAATACTAAAAAGGATACTAAAAATTGAGGAAATGATTGCATTTCTAATAATCTTAGATATATCAATGAAAGACACAACAGAAATGAAAGAATAATAAATCTATTAGGGTAAATACATTTAATTACAATAGCTATCTGCAAATACCTTTTGCAATAATAAATAAAAATATTTTTTGTTATAGTATGCGATTCCCTTGCACATTCTGTTTATTGTTGAGCATTATTTTCTCTTGGCGTTTCTTTTCTTCTTTAAATGCTTCTGCATTAGCCTTTCTTTCTATTCTTCGTTCCTTTCTGTATTCTTTTAGAGCTTTTTTTCGGTCTTTCCTGTCTTCCGGAGTTTCATTCTTTGGTCTGACACTTAACACACTTAAAGTAGATTTCATAGTTTCTGCAACTGATTGGGCAACTCTTGGGCGCTCGGATTGATTCTGCAAATCGAATTGCGCCAAACTTTTCGCCGTTAATTTACCGGACTGTCCATCAAAAACATCTTTAGGAATACCTGTTTTTGGATCAATTTTTATCTTTCCTGGAGTCTGTATAAAATAATACTATGTTAGTAACTTAGAAAGTTCTTTTTCTTATTCCTTTTTACTTTATATGCCCTAGGCGATCAAGTGATAGAATACAGAAAGTTGATATTCATTTATGAAAACTGTTACCTTTGGTTCAGAAATTAGTTTTGGATGATTATAAATATTGCTATATGTACTCAAGATGCTCTCACAATCCCATTTATCTCTTTCTCTAGGTTCAACAATAAGTTTTTCTAATTTCTCATCACCTTCCTCAGAACTTGAGTATTCTATATCAATAATTTTCATTCGATCTTTCATTAATTTCGTCACATTTTCGGTCTACAAAAACAAACATATCAGAATCATTATATTATAGAAAAATTATACTGGATACTTACATCTTCTTTTTGTTGATTTTCAAACTCCTTGGCATATTGTAACACAATATCAGAATCGGGTTCCACGTAACCCTCGATTTCTTCACAATCCAGGGCGCCAATTTCATTTTCGTCATATCCAGCATACATCTAAAGTTTTATAAGGATAACAACTTCTTTCTGTAATAATTTTTCTTTTTTTATACAAGAAAACGTACCCGCTCAAATTTGTCATCGAGGAATGTCAGCTGTTCATTTCTTTTCATAACACTACTACTCATAGAATATTCTGTGAAGCGAGATTTTGTTTCTTCATCTTTGAATGTGAACTGGGGTCCATCAAGACTACATACTTCATCCCTTTCTTCATCTGATACTTCCATATGACCCATGGAAGAAGTATCAGAATCCCTTTCACCTTCCTCACTTTCATCCAATTCTTCATTGTCATCCTCTTCATCTTCACTGAATGCATCCTTACTATCAACCCCATTTGCTAACTCTAGAAAATTATCTTCTAGTTCATTATCTGGATCATCAAAGTCAAAATCATCATCCATAGCTGCTACAACATCAGGATCAAGATCCAGTCTTAGTCCAGAGACTGGTGCAGCTTTGTTGAGCAAACCCACATCCTCTTCAACAGTGGAAGCAAACACTGAGGAAGGCAAATTAATGTTTGGTACGTTATTCTTATTATCTTTTTCTCTGTTTGGATTCTCAACTTGCTCCCATTCAACAGGCAATGAATTAACGTCTCGTAAATGTTGCAAATAGTCATAATCATCGTCAAAGAATATCCCATATTTTTTTTGCTCCTCCTTGCGCTTTGTAGTGTCCACTGGCTTCTTTTCAGATTTAGAAGATTGCGGTTCTTCTATTGGCACTAATACTCTTTGTGGAGCAGTTTCATCAGCTGCTAATGGATCTTGTTGTGAACGATGAACTAGGTGAAAGCTCACCGAATTCTTCTTATCAATAAACTTCTTTGACTTTCCCTTCGGCTGAAAATTTTTACCATAAATATATTTATTATAAATGTTAAATGTTATTGTAATGTTAATGTATCTGTAACAGCTAACCTGTTGAACTTTCAATAACAATTCTAACAAGACAATTTAAATTACACATACCATTTTTGCAGTACTTGCTGACGAATCGGTGCAATAAAAACAAATATGAATTTATACAAAATCTCAACGATTTTTACTCCATCAACAACTTCCTTGCAAAACACACTGGATAACACTGTCAGACATGTGCACCCAGTGATTCTCAACTGAATCTATAAAATACGTGAGATCTGTCTCGTCAGAAAAGAGTAGGCAAACGCACAACGCTACGGTTTACGGCAGAGATGAGTAAGGAGATGCACAACGCTCTGGTTTTAGGCGATACCAAAAGCATGGCGCTAAATCGTAGCGGCGAGTCCGGGAGTAGAATTTCATGATCATCGCCTCTCTGTCGATGTTACAGATTCGATATTGCAGTCAGCGTGACACGGATGGTTGCTCGGTGGTGGGGAAAAAGTTGCCACCTCTCACAAATCGTTCTCGAGAAACAGGCGGGCAGCAAGGTCTTCCACTCAATCGAACGCTGAATGTATGGACGTAATGAGCAACCAAATGTGTATATTCAAATAAATTTCAAAGTTATACATAATGCATAGAAATATTGGTTTTCACTCTTTACCTCTTATCATGCCGAAAATGAACATTAAAAAATGAATGGCGAAATTCGTTGGTAAATGAAACGACTGAGAAAAGTTCAGAAAGTAATTTTGAGATATCATAGATAAAAATTTATAATAAATTTAATCTGGTATTAGACGATCGTCGTGGCTGATTGTGAGTCCGTCGCCTGCCGAGATACAACGCTGCCGATTACAGGTTCGATCCTCCATGAGAAACTCCTTCATCTTTTTTTTTCATTTTCAAGCAACTTTGTACGTCGAGACTATCTCCCCACGGCAGATTTGAGCACCTCAAGCTCAACTAAACAATAACGAAATCTTATAAGAGCATTGGCGTAACTATACGAATGAACCCGAGAGCGCAGCTTCTGAGCAGGGTGGTGACTCTAAGGGAACTAGAAAGCGAGAACGTTATCTATATCGGTAGTCGAAGTCCTCTTGTGCCCGTGAATCGAAAAATGTACCAGAATATAAGTACATATAGAATAATTATAAATAAAGAATAGAAAATGTAAATGGTAGCAGAACTGTTGTTAAAACCTATCAGGAACTATAGGACTCCTCTAGAACTGTTGAAAAAGCTTATTGATGAAACATGATTCAAACATTGAGGTGCTACATGGGTGTCAGCTCCAGCACCGCACTTTTTTTAAATCTTTAAAAAATGATTTAGCTTTTTCCAATAGTTCTGGAGGAGTTCTATAGTTCCTGATAGATTTTAACAATAGTTCTGCTACGTAACATTGGTAAAATACCTATTAAGGATACTTGTCACACCATACGTGCAAGTGTGCATAAGGAGCTGGCTTTCAGTGTTATTTTCAGATTGTGTTTCAAACAGTTCCGGTATAGTTCTCCCTAGTACTCAATGTTGAGACTATACTTCCGCTTGGAACTATTGTTAAATAATGCTGAAAGCTAGCACCGCATCGCTGCACTCCTTAACGCAGGCAGACATGAGGTGCTGGCTTTTCTCTGAGTAAGTTATCGATCTTACACTGTGCACTCGAATTTAAGATTACAAAAAAATATATTTAGTCAACATCTGATGAGTGGCCCCGTTCTATGGGGTGCTCTGAGAACCCAGCGATAAGTTGCGGACAACCTCTGCCGGCCAGGCTACATGTTCATGATCACGTTCAGCTCGGCTCCGACGGGATATGTATTATCGACGGAGGCGATGATCACAAAATCCTACTCCCGGACTTGCCGCTACGATTTAGCGCCGTGTTTTTAAATATCGGCTGAAACCGTAACGTTGTGCAATTCCTTATTCATCTCTGATCTCGTTACCTACCACTTTCTGCCCTTTTGAAAAAGCGCAGTTTCTCATTGGTTACTTAAAAATATCATCCAATAAGAATTTGCGCTTTTTTGTAAAATGCAGAAAGCGTAGATAACGAAACAGACCTATGGAGGGCGTTAAAGTCGCTCAATGAAAGATCCATGTATATATGCTTATATTTTTCAACCCTTACAAAAGTTTTTTATACAAAATGCAAATCATTTTTCTTATATCAATTGCAGTACGTATTTATAAACGAAATTCTGGAAATAATTAACATAAATAATGAATAACTATTAAGATTCAGTAGAATAATTCTAAAGTAATGTCACCCCCGCCCCCCTCTTGTTGGGGGTTGGTTGGCTCCGTTGCATACTGTTAGAGGATGATTATCGATGTTCAATAGAACGAACCGCAGGTACCAAGAAAGCAAGAAAAATGGGGTTATTCGACCGTTTAACGAGTCTCTTAGGTCTCAAGAAAAAAGAAGTAAACGTTTTAGTAGTCGGCCTTAATAACAGCGGTAAGTCAACGGTCATAAATCATTTCAAGCACGAGGACGACCGTTGTATAGACATAGTGCCAACCGTCGGCTTTAATGTCGAGAAATTCGCATGTAAGTTAGAATACGTAATAAGTGAATTTAATAATATTTGATGTCACTCAATGAAGCTTTTTTAATACACAGCACCTTAATAGAAGAACGACTTTATTACACCTTCATTTTATTGGATCACTGGCAATTGCTTGCTTACACTTACTACTTTGTACACCCAATAGAGGAAAAATATCTCTGTGGGACAAAATACATATATCTATCTAAACTAAATATATACATATTAAGAAAATATGTACGTATATATTTTCTTGAAACTCTGAAACAAAATCCAATGTATTTAATACGTAGAACTGGTATTAACTATACAGTGTAATCAGGAGATAGCATCCAAGGGTAAGATTCACCTAAGTCTTTAGCTTTATGTTTAATTGTTCTTTATCCTTAAGCAATATCTTCTGATGTGCCTCTTTATATCTTTCGTTCAGCTCGAGCATTTTTATTCGCTGTTCTGTCTTTAAGTACACCCTCTCTTAAACCTGATATTTTCCAGTCTTTATTTATTTGAGCTGGTGTTTTTACGAGAATGGGAATCCTGGATTTTATGGGAGTTGTTTCTTTCGTACCAGTATGAGCTTTTGCTTTGTCTTTCTTTAAAGCTGAGTTTTTCTTTAATGATCTCTTTAATAAGTTTGCAGATTTGGTTATTTTCCTTGTCAGTATTGTTTCACTCTTAGTAGGTGTCAAGTTTGATTTAATATCGCTAATATTCCATTTCTTCAACATTTCAATGGAAGCAGATTCCTTTGACTTATCGCGAAAAGGCGTGCTGGTTAAAACAGGTGGTTTCTTTGTACTTGCGCTTTGTTGAGCAGTACTTCTCCTCCTTTCAGATTCAGTATCAGTCTCATCACTTACTGCAGTCTGTTTTTTAGTCTTTGACACCTCAAAATTTAATCGAGTTTGTTTAAATTTACTTTTAACGTTCCTGGACGTTGTTAATTTATTTGCACTGCTGGGTGTCCCAGAAATTTTCTTAGTCTTTTTTCGTTTGTTTTCTAAAGTTGAAATAGCATTATCTTCAACTGTGACTTTATCCAGTAGTGACTTTTGTTTCCTTTTTGAGGGCCGAATACGTCGTCGTTTTCGTTTCAGTGAAGATCGAATGCTTTTGTACGTTTCACTCTCTGTATCACTGTTGTCCTAAAACAAAAATAGATTTTCATCTGTGCACTTATGAAGGTCAAACTAACTACATAATAATTTAAAGAAAACTTAAAAGTTTACATATATATCCAAAGCACTATCACTATCAATTGCTGGAACCCAGTTATATGAGGTAGCTGATTCATCAGTGAGCCTTTTAAATGCTTCTTTCAAGTTCATATGTTTAAAATACTTGAAATATGATGTTAGTGCTTTTATTGTTTTCTGTGAAAGTTTACTTTTTCCGAGTGAATCAATAACAGTTAGATATGGCTTGATTTCACGGGAATGATACTTTATGTACAATACCAAATTAAGGTATGTACCAGATTCCATTTCGTGTACTCCAAACAACTCTAAATTGACTTGGGTATAATTCAAGTTTGTGAATATATGGCAGTTTGTCATTTCACTTGTGAGAAACTGTAATTTTTAAAGTACATTAGCATTTTCAATTCTAAGAAGCATATTTATTCAATCTAAGGAAAGTACCTTTAAATTATTAAATTGAGTCATGCGATGATCATAACTATATATATGATGTTTGCAGTTTCTTAAGAAATACGCAATATTTCTTGGATTTTGTAATGGAGTTTCTAATAAAACCTGATCCATGTCTAACCACATCGGCATTATCCAATTTCCCAATTTGGCTTCATCATTCTCAATCATTATCTGAACCGCATATTTATCACATTTTTTATATTCCCCAAGCGATGCAAATTTGAATACAACGTAGTTGTCTGTCACCTTGACGCAGTGTAACCCAGCATAACTATACAAGATATACTGTAAATTAACCTGCGTATCATGAACATTATTCTCAATTTTGTTCAGGTATTTAAGACATTTATCAACTGTTTTGATATTGTCATCATGCCCAAACTTTGTAATGCCAATACCATATTCTAAATTAGAGCTGAGAACTCTAAGTTCATTAATCTCCTTCTTCAAGCGTTCTTTCTTTTCTTCCAAAGATTCTAGAACAAAAAGTGAATAATACTTCCAAAACAATTATTAAAGCACGTAAGAAACGAAGGTTAGACGCATTTCTGTTTACCCTCCACATTATCCTTAGAATTTTTCTTAATTACCGCGCTACTGCTGTTTTCAGAAATATTACTTGTCACTGACATATTTAACTGTGTTATTTATTAATATTAATAACGTCTCAGGCAACGTATCAAATATTTATTTAACACTATTTTGAATTATCCCGGACCGACAAGCATTACTCCTCATACATACCTGTAGATATGCCGTGGTTCTCAATTGCATATGGTCACACAACCCTCTTTAGTATTTTGTAGGAACTGCTCAACAATCACATGAAATTTATATTTTTCAGTCAAAAATGTCGGTTTTACGGCATTTGACATGTCTGGCCATGATCGCTATAGATCACTCTGGGAACATTATTATAAAGATTGCCAAGGAATTATCTTCATAATCGATAGTAGCGACAAATTAAGATTAGTTGTCGCCAAAGAGGAATTGGACATGCTGCTTCAACATCCCGACGTTGCCGGTACAAAACGGTAAAATGTCATTTGAACTTCTATGATAATTATAACATTTTGCAGGCCGAAAGATACCTATACTTTTCCTGGCCAACAAAATGGATTTGCCAGATTCCCTTACAACAGTTAAACTCGCATCAGGACTTGGACTCGATCGTATACAAAATAAACCTTGGCATATTCGTGCGACAAATGCAGTAACTGGCGAAGGATTGCAACCAGCTATAGAATGGCTTACGGATCAAATAAGAGATATTTATATTAACAAAAGATAATGTCGTTATAATAAGGAACTGAATAATTAATATCTCAAATCATACAACCGTCCATAAGTTTATCGTACAGTGTAATTTTATCGACAGTTACTAGTAACACGTAAATAAAGAATTGACTGAAAATGTCAATTTCAACAAATAAATTGATATTTATACTAGACTTAGATGTTAGTCCTTAACTTTAAAAATTAAAATAACTACAAAAAGAATGTATCTTATTATTTTTCTTGTGGTTTCTGTCTGGACTAAGTGTAACCCGTCGAGAATGTAGTAGTCTGATGTGTCGACCTTTAATATTTACTTTTTCGTTTCCTATCTACGTCAGTATCTTTCTCCCGGCTTCTTAATATCGACCTGTGGCGTCTGACAGGTGGATTCCTTATCAGTGCATTGATACCGAGTTGGAAGCGAAAATATAAAACATGAAAGAGCACCATATGCTCATAGAGTATTTAATTTTTGCTGTAATATTAAGATATTCGCAATGTTACAGTATCGAGAAATATTCTTTGCTGATGCCGAATGTTAGACCGAATACGGTGAGTTTTGATGTATAAAAGTTTATACCATTTTCTCAATTTTTATACAAAACATATGGAGAGAAAAAAATTATATTTTGTAATATAATATATATTCAAAGAATAATATTTATAGGCCTATTACTTGTAATCTTTTTGCTTGATCATTCACGTCTGCTACGTCATACTTTTTATGGTCTATGATTTCCTAGAATAGTGCATTATCTTCTTTTTATAGTATCTCACGCTATAATGGAAGACCCACGATATTTTTGATAAGATTTGATAAGATTTAAATTAAATATATTCTTGCTCTTTTTTGTTATATATACTAAATTAATGTTGAATATTTTAATTGTTTAATGCATGTTAAAATATAATTTATTATATTTAAAAAAAATTGTTTTGCAGCCGGAAATATATTTATGTACTCCAATCAAAGTGGATCCTTCAAAAAATTATTATATTGTTGCATTTGAACCCAATGCTACAATGGCAACAGCACATCACATGTTATTGTATGGTTGTTCAACACCAGGCAGTTCCAAACCTGTTTGGAACTGTGGGGAAATGGCAGATGATGTGACAACAGACACTGAAGACACAGCTAGTCCATGCAGTGAAGGATCAGAGGTATATAAAATAATAATTGTTGAATTGCAATGACAAAGTATTGGACTCGAATATCTCATTAGTTATTAACTTTTCAGATTATTTATGCATGGGCAAGAGATGCACCTAAGCTAATTTTACCTGAAGACGTAGGTTTTAAAGTGGGAGGAGATTCTCCGATACAGTACCTGGTGCTACAGGTACATTACTCCCACATAGATCACTTCAAGGATGGCAGTACTGATGATTCTGGAGTATTCCTGCATTACACCTTGCGTCCCTTAAATAAATTAGCTGGAGTACTCTTGCTTGGAACAGATGGGAGCATTCCTCCGAAGAGTACAGAGTACATGGAAACGTCATGTGCGATCGAAGAGAAGAAAACCATATATCCATTTGCATACAGAGTACATACTCACACCTTGGGAAAAGTTGTGTCTGGGTATTTAATAAAGCCGAACTTAGAATGGATAGAATTAGGCAAGAGAGATCCTATGAAGCCACAAATGTTCTATCCGATTCACACAAACGTAACAGCTACTTTGGGCGATGTACTAGCGGCTCGTTGCACAATGCATAATAATCGTGATACCTGGACTTACGTTGGGCCCACTAACGCTGACGAAATGTGCAACTTCTACATTATGTATTACGTAGAGAACAAAGAACCGCTGCATAAAAAGTATTGCTTTACTTCAGGACCACCTGAATACTACTGGCACAAAACTGACCTGCAGAATATACCGGACCGAGAAGCATCCACCTTATAAAGAAATCCGTATGTCATGAGCAAGTAGTATTTACACAGGACGATTTGATTTCAACCTTGTCTAATGAAAAAGATGAATTGAAAAATTCAATGGGAAACTTCTGGTGGCTGGTATAAACTTTATTGACTTGGAAATCGAATCGTCTCTGTTTGAATTCCAATCGTGTCTCTTATCAAACTGATATCATTCTTAATCAAATCTGGATAGCGAATGTTAAAGAGCAGGATCTTTGTTAAGTTTCTTCTAACTTCTATGAAAGTATATTTACTTGGTTTTTGTGTGATACTTAAAAATTTACAAAGATTTTATCATAAGGAAGTGATTTTACCTGTAGAGCTGTCAGAAAAACGTACAAGTCTGCATATTGCCTTTGTTATCTCTACTTTCGCGACCCTCATCATGTAGCGAATCGGTTCATGACGTTCCCTACAGATGGCGATCTGAAGATACTTCTCTCGCACCTGAAATTATTTTATTCGTTGACGCATCACTGCAATATTGTACTTAAAAACGTACTTTTTTACTACAGAATCTCTCGGTTCAAGTAATTTAATTATCCTTATTTACATTGATAACTTACATTGTATTTAAGTACAATTTCTAACATACGTCCATACACAAAGCTTTGTACCTAAAACGTTAACTCGCATAATAATTTCATTACAGTGTTATGTATACGTTATATTACATAACGTATAAAGTTAGTAGGAATTCTACGCCGAGCCTAAGTCAAACAGTTAAAAAGTCTGCTCGACAGGTATAAATTAATTAGAAAAGAAGATGCTATTACTTTAAGTTATGCTATGCTATAAATTTCACTGATGGTGAGCAAATTCCGTTCCATTATACCTCAATAATTTCCAATTCTTGTGGTACTCTATATTCAAAAAAATTATTTTAATATAAGTTTTATGACTATCAAACGTCTTTATTCCCAACCGCAAACAACGGGACGGTTAGATTCAATTTTAAATGATAAGTGGGCGATGAGAAAAGTTCCTCGGTGTATCCCAAAGTGCTCATAGACGATGAGAAGATTCATAAACTTTATAATATCCATTCCGATTTATGTCATTTCAATACGCTATATTTCCCATTCAGTCGTCGAAATGAAAACTTACTCTTACTATCCACTGCTATGCGCAAAATCATATCCGCATAGGTTCTCAGGCTAGCACGGATGATAATACGGACAGAGAATAATATTAAATAAATATAGTAATGGATCTTATTCGTGGTGTCCTTATGGAATTATATATAGAGAGATATAGTATATTAAAAATAAAAATCCACAAGTAAATATTTTCAACAGTCTGTCAAAGCGACTACTGTATACAATCTTAACAATAATTATTATTAAATTATCAATCACTGTCAATATCAGTACGGCGCACGTACATTTCATATGAAAGTCTGCGTATGTATACCTGCTACTGAAAGAAAATATTAAAAGAATTTAATTTGAATAAAGCACTTATATATAATACTTTATTCTCCAAGCGTTGTGTCCTATTAAAATAAAAGTATACCAATTTGTCCTAACGTTAGTGTCTACCATATACAATTATAATATGCGACATATAATAATTAGCCTCTTGTGTTCCCTCATACCTGAGAAACATCCTTTCAGTGACAACCACTTACTTTCAACCATTGTTAAGAGCAAATGATGGTTATCTGCTCCCTCTACAGAAACAATGCAGCGCACGATGTTATCACCAGAAATTCGGATGGTAAATGTGTATCACGCTGTAAAGGTACGTATTACATTAAAAGATGACCTTAAGATTTGTATAAAAATTAAGAAAAAAAATCTGTAACTACATGATTTTTCCATGTATAAACTTACCAAAGATCCACTAATGCCACCAAGTTAAAATCATTATCAATTGCAGTGGCCTTTATGAGATGTATAGGTGATCTGAAAAAACAAAGATAAGTATAAAGCTTAGATAAAAGATAATAAAATTTTCAATGTACAATTTTTTTCTCAAATTTTAAAAATAGTGATATTGCAATTTACACGTTGCAGATGGCGCCTCGTATGCAAATATGGATTTTACTATAAAGTTCGGAATGACATAACCCCAAATTTTTCAATATCCCATGGGATCATTGAACGAAGCTAGTAAATAGCAAAGTAAATTAATCTAGTCATAAGTCGCCGGTATTCGAAGCGGAACCAGAAAAAGCATTGAACTGGGACACCCCAGACGTAGTTCTCTCGTTATCGCCGAAATCAAGTAGCTGCCTAATACAAGTGATCTTGGCTTTGGGTTCTCGTGTACTGGCCCAAAGTGCTCGTGCACTAGAGTACTCCTGTACACCGAGAAGTACCATATCGATCGTCAAGACCGAATCATGAAATTAATGCGGATCTCTCGTGCCGCCTTTTGAACGGATCGTTTTCTCGACGCTCTCCTTTATGAACGCTGCCATCCACATCCATTGTCACTACCAGGATGGATCGATATCGATATCTGTAGTATCTATCTATTATTTCTAACGCCTGTCCCAAGCACCATACCGATATAACTTGTCTACCAATTGTTTGCCCTGACATGTTATTTTATTGATTTTTAATTTTTTTTTCTTAGTTCTCACTCGCTGCTGTTCCTTACAATGCTACCGGGGTAGGTCTGAAGTTAGCTGCTTACCGGAAGTGGGTCGATGGCAGCGCGTTTTCGGAAAACAAATGAACGGAGAAAGTGTGGGCAATTGTGAAGTCTAATGGAGGCGTGGCTGGCATTTTGAAGTCATTAATGACCGACAATAAAATCCTGCTTCTATCTGGTACTTGCAGTTGAATATATATATCTATATATATGTATATATTGGTTGAGACGTTGATAATGGTAGTAGAATAGGTGGTGGACGATGACACGCGTTTCTTGAGACTACCAAAAAAAAAAGACCACTCTGTACGCCCTCCGACAATTCATAGTATGTAATTTGATTTGAGTGCTGTTGGGAATGAATAAAAAGAGGATAACAGAACTCTTTGTTTAAGTGCGGCTGGTTAGTAATAATGATTTGAACGATCGTTCTAATAAGAGTACAACAATTTGTCATCAGGTTAGGTTAGGTATATAAATTATTGCAATTTAGTATTTTTTTTTTCTTCATATGAAATTATCCTTACAGTAGTGTGTCTACTTGAAGAATCTATTATTCGATGATTGGAATTTACCGAATGATTTTGAAGATATGAAAATGATGGCGTACATTTTTAAGATTCTACGTACTCGGTGTGATCTGGTATTAGATGTAAATAAATGAATGTCTTAATTTTATGAATTTCCGGTCTGACCTACTTCGTAAGAATCGGTAAAAGGAATGTCAGGAAATATTTAAGATTTCTGCATGACTAGTCGAGTCGGCGCTTTTATTATATTAGCGACGCGTCGTCTCGTTACCCGTAAAATCGAAAACCGGTTTGACACCGCAATACGCGCTCACGTCTTCTCTTTCAAAACGATTGAACCGATTCGTCCACCTATCGAGTATCGAGGTGGTTTCTCCGGTCAGCAGGTCTATGGTGAACCGATCATTGTAAATGGACAAATTTTCTATAATACAGGTCGTCAGATCGGTAATCGAACATCGTGTACGTCCCTTTTGTGGAAGCAGAAAATATCGATCGAGTTCACGTCGACCAGTGAAACTTTCCGGGCGTACAAAATTGGACCGACCTTGCTCGTTACGATTACCATAGGCAGCCAAACGTTGTAGAAAGTAAAAACCGGCTCGGTGACACATGGTCGTAACTCCGCATTTTAATCGGACAATCACTTCCGGTCGCTCGGGATGATCGTTGCTGCGCATCAGCCAAGCGAATTGACTCGACTGATTTCGAGGATCGAACCAGACGGTCTAAAAATTCCAGAACTCCATAATCGTTAAGGTCTTACTGTTTTTATAGAAATATGAAAGTGCCTATACCATAGATTTAACCATAGTTATATAGTACACACGTGTTACCGATTCTCATTGAATCGCATAGCGAGTCTTATGGTAATGAAAATCACATGTCACGCATATCTTGACATTTGTCGTTAGGAAAGTAACGAACTGTTATTGCGAGAGTCTCTGACTTGAAAGTGAGCCCTCGATCACGTAGTTCGAAGATGCGAGCTTCACATATGGCCTAAAAGTTTATACTCGTACGACCTCACATAACCTTTTCGTACGAGTATAGGTAACGGCCAATTCGAGGACAACGGGGTGGATAATAAATCAGAGTTGTCGAATTGATCGGTTCACCATCCTTTTTCAGTATCTCGAACAGATCCATACACGATATTTCGTATGGAGTATACGCATGTGTGGTTCATGTAGGAATCCTTAATATGTTTCATAAATATAAATTATATACATCCTGATGTAAGGTGAGCGCAAGAACTGGATGTACAAAATGTCAAAATACCGTTTTGTATGGTGTGTAAATTAAAGGACCTTGCAGTGCAGGCGTTAATTTAATTGATTATCCACTTACCGCAATTACATGGTTTTTATCGAGTTCGATCGATGAATCCCACCTCTGTGGAAAATACCATGGTAACCTTGTGCCGGGTTAAATCGCAGATTCTCATACGGCAATACATTATCCAGGCTCGAAAAATGATTAGCCTGCGATAAAAACACTGCTTGTCCATTAGACATACTCTGTCGTGTTAATGTATGTCTACGATAGACTATTTGTCTATGTGTCATGTCCGACACTCATTATCTCATAATTTCACCAGAGGAAATGCGAACCATTCACGATACAAGATCATTTTAATGATCGTTACACATCACGGCCTAAAGCACACACAGTGTCACTAATAGTCATTAAATAAGACCGATCGCCATCTTGAATGTTGGTGGATTTTAAATTTAATTAAACACACTTGCGTCAGATTAGATTCACTTCGTTACGATCGGACAGACGTCCGTCAGTCTTTTGTTTGACTTCTGTCGTATCCTTATAGGTTATATTGTCTCAGTATGTTCCATAGGAATGTATATGCATATGCGAATGCCATAATAAATTCCAAAGAATGGTACGTGCAAAGCCAAGAAGCTAGACTCTGTATTTTCTCTAGTAAGAAAGTGGCAGGAAGTTAAAAAAACATAGAAAGGTAGAAGGTGGAAGGATAAGTTCGCGATAGCACGTGGGGCGTAGGAAAGTCGCCATTGGTTCTTTCCAGACTGAAGCCCGCCCGCCAGCCAGCCGGCCGGTAGTCGCTCAGTCCTCCACCGCGCTTTGAGGAATACGCACATTTTGCGAACGATTAAAGATCAGTAGCTGATATCGACTGTCGCCTGAGATAATCGAGGAGCAGAGTCCTTGAGTCAATTTTATAATCGATAGAAGAAGAAAATATTACAAAGAACGTAAGATTTTCGTAAGAATATACTTTGGTTGAGCATCGACGTCGGATCGTCGAAATGTCTGTGAACGAGAAATTGCTGGACGTTTGATTCGTGTGTTGTCAATTCAATTTGGGGGTTAAAACCCGAAGAGGAGAGAAATCTATTGGAGCTTGCAGGTTCAAGGGTCAAAGGGTAAGTGTCGTAGATTCCGACTCGTTGAATACGTATTTTCAGTTTCTAGGTTATGTCAATATTTTTATCCTAAGGGGTAGGTGCTTTAAGTTAGGGATTTTTTTCATTGTTGTTCGGAACTTGTGTTTGCAATGTTACTAGCACTGGATTCTTATACCGAAGTCAATGGAAAGTTGCCTACTTATTCGTGTCTCATTAGATTTCAGACTGGTTTTCGTGTGTATTATTAGACGTAGTTAGGTCGTTAAATTAATCTTGTTTCATTACGACGTATCTATTGTAATTTTGACTTGATGAATATTGTTCGGTGGCTAGGCCGAGGCATTCAATAATTTGGTCTTTGCTATTTATGGTGAAACTACGAACGGACATTGATTCTCTACTATCTAGAGAAGAATCGATCACATTATATATTTATGAAATAAATTTGTTTGATCGTGAAGAAAATACGTGTTCATCGATATTCAATATTATCTTGATATTTCGTATGTTCTGTATTACCACGTAGAAAATTGTATAAGCGAAGGGCCGGTTTTCAGGAATGCGACAGCTTCTGGGAATTCTAAGCCAGTCTTCTAGGGTACTAGGTTCATGCATCTGTAGATTGCCTTTGTTTACAAGACAAATTGTATAACTTTCACTTACAGAATAACAAAGGCTTCTGTCGAAATTAATTTTGTATACGTTGCTAATTGCACTGCCACGAATTCACGGTTTAGTTTAACGTTCGAGGCACGTGGCAGCCGTTTGATTGGCGCTAATCATCGAGTGCAATTTAATGCGATATCGGCTTAACCCTTTCACGTAGTTTCGCTACCCTTAAGGGAGCGTGCATAAATTCTGTGGGAACGAAATTAATTATTTATCACCCTGGTATATGTATCATGAATTAGTAAAAGCATTTGATTAGGAATCAAAATTAATCAGTGCATTTAATCGTTCACGTGACTCGTGAGACACCCTGTACATTGGCGCATACGAAATAACCAGGGATGTTTTAGAATTACTAAAAATTGTATAGCTACAGTATTTTACGTGCAATAAGGCTAAGTGCGTATTAGGGGATGAAAATATTTTTTCGTCGAGCGTCTAAAGAAAGCGTCGCTCACGTGCGAATAGGACCGAACGACTGTACTACCGACGGATAACGTATAGAAACTGTTCAAACTGGGTCGGCGCACATCGACCCTCTACTCTTTTTATTTCCTCCGGGTACCTTCTATGTACGTGTCCCTTCTTTGATTTTTTTCTTTTAATTTTTCACTTTTATTCTTTTTTTTGTTATCTCCCTGTCCCGACGTTATTCGCGCGAAATATCTAACAGACGTTTCCCACCCAATAACCGAACAGGACTGTACGTTCAAATAAGATGGCTGTGTACACGCAGTATAGGTATGTCGCATGTGATTTATTATACATTTTTATTTTTATAGCCATAGATAATTTTGTACCACGTTTCGTACGCGGAATCACATCGTAACGTGTATACGAGGGATAAACCATCGCTGGTCCTCGTTCGGAGACTTAAAAGTTATGTCGTGCATGAAAGGTGCGGAGGATTCGCGATGAGGCTGAATATCCGCCTAAAGGATCGTGTGTATTTATTCACGGTGTCTCATAAGGTTCATATATCTCCCTTTAAACCAGGAAATGCACAGAGTCCCTTTACGGCGTGCGGCATCCATAAATCTACCGGACGATGCTTAATGCATTGGACTCGTTCACAATCGGCGTTGCATACGACAATCGCCAGCGTTGGGTTTCTTGATTTAACGCGACGCCGCGATTTCTCGCAATCAGCAGTACTCTTCCATGGTGGTCCGATTACCGGCGAGTTTAAATTTGATAAAAAAAAAAATAACAGAAAAGTCGATATATATTTTTTTCAAAAATAATCTCGAATCCTGCATTCTCATAGATACCTGGAACAGTGGACCTCTAAGTGGCACCAAGGCTTAGTTTCTTTTTGAAAAATTTCGATCGAGCCGACAGCTCTATAAATATTAATACTTTGCAGGATAATCTTCGTGGCTGTTCGTGCTCCCATGATTCGGGTTAATTGGTAATTAATGGCGACAGGCAAATATTGAGAAAGTTCGGTGGCGTCTAACTCAATGATACGACGCCTAGCGTCGCTTCATTAAAACTGGGCAGAGGTTTGATAGCTATCAGGAGGATGGTTTAAACGAGGAAACTATCGATCCGTTGAGAACTTGAGGTTACAGGTGATTGTATTGTGTAGGAAAATATAAAATCATGATAATTTTCGGTGAATCTGTTTTACCGACGGAGATCCATAACGGTTTCTTATGTCTTCTAAAGCGATCGGTATACGTTACAAGAAACGCACACTTCTCTAGCTTATTACTCTATGGGATTCCTGGCTATTGGTTTTATCAGTGAGATTAATCGAGATTGAATTTAATTTAATTAATTGGACTGTCGGCGTGCGGAGATCGTACATTCGATTATTTCGGCTTTTAGATGACGGCTTGTACTCGCTGACTTTCCACGTTGATCCATCGATCGAAAATAGTATTGGATCTGGATCGTTGACTTTTAACGAAAATTCTCACAAATTGATTTTTACTATTGATCTCGATTCGTTTTTACGGCTCGTAACAGGGTTAAGCAATGACGACAATAAATTATTTTTCTGGCTGAGCCAGCTTTTTTTTTATTACGATTAACGTATATCGATGTCACGTGTTTCTAAAACAGAGGTAACCTGATTTATTATTGGTTCTTGCTTCTTTTTTTTTTTTTATAAGGAAGTCTGACTGGTTTATGACCATCGTGCCGTATAACACGCTCTCATGAAAATTCCAATGGCGCTCAAAGGCGGAAGGGCCAATCGCTTGCATATATAATAACGTTTTTAGCTAATATAGGCCGCTTGAGTTTTTGGGGTCGTGGCCCGCAGAGACTTGGCCTTCTTCTTGCATGCGAGGATGTACGAGAAACGTGTAATCCTGCAAGTAATCCTTGCCTAATCAATTCACTCTAAGATCAGCTTAATCCATGTATACGATGAAAATTACAATCAATATCTCTCTACGTAATCACACGTAATATCCCTAGAAGTCACTAGGAAATTTCTCCCGGATTGATTATATACACGGAGTACCAGAGTTTCCGAGGCTTTCGGTAGTTCCCTACCGTTCTTCATTATGAACGCACGACGCCGTATAAAGTGAAATTCCGGAGCCACGCTGTCTCGCGGTCCCGTAACACTCCCAGGGCCGAAGCGTGTCTTTCAGTGAGGTTGAAAAATTTTTTTTTAACTTGCACCACCTGGCAACGTCTCTACGGTTACTCCCACGGATTCCTACCGATTATGCAGATCTCCCTCCGGTGCGAAGTCGCCTTAATCCCAGAGTCACTATGCGAATTCCCAACGAAGCTGGCACCTCGACGCTGCATAATTACCTCTGCGTCTAAGTACCGCAAAAGTCGGGCGTCCTTAATTGAGAAAACTTTGTACATAATTAAAATTTTCAAATTCACCCGCACTTCGTGCTATCCTATTCCTAGCTGATTAACATACATGGGTTGGATTAGCTCGCAATGGCTATGACCATGTACCAGGCTAATACCAGACTATGAGGATGTCCGATAATTGTACCCGGTGACCCGGAGACCTTTATTACGTGTACCAAAAATAAACGGATTCCGAGTAGCTACAGGAAGAGATTCTAAACATGGCGAGATGAACTGCCACACCTGTGAGAGAGTCAAGGACTCGATAATTATCAGTTCACACGTGAAATTAGTAGGGGGCCGTTCGAGGATCGTTAGGCTGTACTTGGAATACCTAAAAAGTCGCGTAACACGTGCGTGTCAGCCCTAAGGATATTCGCGAAAAGTGATTGGCTAAAAATTCCAGGCTTTCAAAGATTCGCGACTGTGTCAATAAACTGATAAAGATGATAGCGGAAGGGATCAATTCGTTCCGGTAACGACAAACGGATCAGTTACCTGGGCGCTTAACCATCGATCTTACATATTGGATCGTGATCAACGTTAATATCGTCAAGAAGACTCGAATGATCTACGATCTTCAGGATGACTTTCGTTCTTGTGAAAAATCGTAATTGCCCTCGGTGCGCTATTAATAATCCTTCGCGTACCCGCGAGACACCCGTTACATTCCAGCTGGACCCCGAAGGTAAATCACGTGAGACTCGTGCAATTTCTATAAGGGAAATCGTCGTCTTCGCGGATTCCGATTCTTCGTCAAGGTCGACCGCTGCTTTTTCGAGGCGGCTCCGCACAAAGGACTCGCGATCCAGCGCTGCCACGAGATCGGCTCGTTCGATCGTCCGATGGGAACTCTGGAGCAAATCGTCGCCCGGAGCGTTGTCTACCGTTACCACGTGTCTCGTTACACCGAGGTCCTACACGTTCCCCACCTTCGCTGGGCACTCACTCTTGCCGAACCAACCCTTTTTTTCTCTTGCCGGATCGGTAAGATACCTGAAAAACATTAGTAAACTTCGCAAGAAGCGACGCTCGAGAAAACTTCTGAAAATACGAAGTACATAGAAATCAGCATTGTCTGCAGAAGGAAATCCAGGGTCGTGGATGCTGGATGATGACCCATGACTCGATGAGCACGAGACTGTACGGTGAAAGTATGACCGTCGCCCGGCGTCTTCATCGTCACGATCGACGCCCGTCGCTTACACGTGTCGCGCGGATAAACTTCGTGTGAACCAGCCCGTAGGACAGCCCACGCTGTATACCTTAGGATATAGGGGGATAACAAAGAGGTCGGGTTAGGTTATGCTAGCGAAATTCATCGCGTGCCCCCCCTTCCTCTCTCTCGGAGAAGACTCACAGCTTTCATGTGAATCAAGCTTAAAGGAGCGGCACCTGTTAACTGTCTATTAACACGTGCTGCTCACTGGGTGAACGCCCGATCCTTTCATCTCGCTGAATCATAAATCGTCTTAGCAAATGTATAATCTCCACGGGAGCGACACTGACCCAATCACCAATTCGCCGTTTGACTTCTAATTCAGAAACTTTCTCGTCACTTCGCCATCTATACTGTCGCGCATCGCCCGTTCACGATCGTCATTTACATAGCCGTATAGGCAAGGTCCTTTTCGCACCAAAATAAGACGTATCGGCTCTTTGATACCTTCTTTATATGGCGCGGATTAATAAGACGACCGATCCCGGGCTCTCGAACGACTAGAGACATATCGAGACGTCTCTTTTGATTTAACGTGAAAGTATCTACTGTACCTGACTACCGAGGACGAGCGAGGACTTCGTGACATGATTCGAGTGTCATACGTCGAGACTGTGAATCAGCAGGATACTATTCGTTAATACATTAGGATCTTTCTAATTGCTAAAGAATTATAGACCCGTAGGTAATGGTACATTAAGTAACGGAGAGTGAAGTGCGATCTGGGTACTTGATAAGTGAGACTCGAATTTTTTTTTCTTCTTTTCTTTTAATTTATGTATCCTGTACGTTTAAGCCCGCGGGCATCGAGGACAGTTCCATATCAATGGTTTCGGTTTGATACGACTACCGAGGATGACGGGAAGACACAATGAGTTAAGTCTTTTTGGGTCTCACTGTAACCGGTGGGTAATGCAAGGTATATGATGTCCAGGGCCTGATCGTGGGAACGCAATTTCAGGACGTGGTGCTACTACTCGCTCTGGGTCACCGGTGACCTACCGGTCACGATCTTTCTGGAATTTTCTGCCGACTACCCGGCTTCTTCTGAGCTATACGGTAGCCATCTGGAGTCCCACTTTTCTTCGATTTCATCTTTATTTGATAGGGATACGCAGTGGATGCTGATACGTTTACTGTGGACGAACCTTAATCTAGGGAGCGACGAATTCTTCATAGCGGGACTCTAACTTTGTCCCATTTAATGGTTCATTATTTTTGCTCGTTTCGTACCTGTTAAGAAATACCGACAGCGAGGGTTTGCCGGGATCGTTAATAATTAACTTTTTTTTTTTTGGTTAATGGGGGAAAAAAATTTTCACTCCAAGTCGATTATCGCGGAGAACTTTATAATTGGTATTGCTCTGGATTCGCGCGGTCGTCATCTGGTGGGATCAGGGGTGTGCAGATTTTCTGGATAGATACTGGACTTTGTCTGGGAGTGATAACGATAAATGGGATTCTAGGTTATTTTTGCTTGTCGGACGATTTATTGATTTTTTTTTCTTGCAGAAAATGCCGCCAATACGAAGTTTCCTATCCAGGTGGATCATCCTGACCTGCGTCATCTGCTACTCCAATTGTCAGAATGTTGGGTCGTCCTTCGAGAACAAGACTGGTAAGTCCTTGGAAGTAATTAATGAGGGGTTCGCCATTAATGTTATTATTATTAATAATTTCAATCGGCAATTTTTCCCAACCTCAGCCACTAGAATATTCACGCCCTGTATATCCTTTCAGGACTTCCCTTAGGCTCTACCCTTTTCAAACGCGCCGAAATCGTCCCACCTTTATCAAGGTAAAGGATGAAGAAAAAGAGAACTCGCTACGTGTATTCGATACTATAAATTTTTCAAGTTGCTTATCTGGCGCCTATAACGTCGCTTTGGTCATACGGTTTTTTTTACCGTAAACCTTTTACTATGACACTGATTCACGTTTTCATCTAATCCACTAGCCGATCTCTAAAACCGAACCGAAATCTCTTTCCGATCGAATCAATTCGCTAAATGCTATCGTTTACCGGTTTCGTGCACCTTGGAAATCTCGAGTGATGACGCAACTCAATTCGACACTCTCGCAACGACAGAGGAGAAGTTTTGAAATTTAGCCTCTATACTGTTTACCCTTTTTTTTTTTCATCGCTTCAAAGTAGAAATATATTTATACACACGACACTTGATTTCAAGTCTTTCACGATTTACGTGACGGTTGTGTCGTGTCATTAGAGGCAATTCGTCAAGTCAATTCGTCTGAATCCTCAGACCCGCGTACTACTGTATACCGAGCAGGAAGAAAGATGCCAAAAAAAAAGAATTAAAGAATATCCAACTGGCATTTCGAGGTTAAGTTTTCACGCGCGACTCAACGTTGTGACCTGACAGTTTAGTGAAAAGTAACAGCAGGTGGATTCGAAAGTGTAATAGTGGACACTTCGAGACCCCGTGTATATAAGACTCATGTGTAATTTCGTTAGGTACCCAAGATACGCGATACCGCATAGAATAATAATTTTTGAAAGACACTGTATGTTCTGACGTATACGTATTATCCTCGGTCTACACACTGGGTGGTCCAGAATCTCTCTACCTTTTTTTTCCAAGCTCCCGTAACCGCAGAGAGATCTTGCGCGCGGCCAATTATTCGCAACGCTCTGGGCGGCCTTCATGCGAATTCGGAAATCTCGAGGTTTGATGATCTTTCTACCAGCACTGGTAATCATCACCTTTTTTTTTATTTTCTCAAATCCAATTAATTACGCTCGTCGAGTCAAACAAAAAGTATACGCAAGCTCTCGTATACCTTGCAAAAGTCACTTTGCGGTAATAACGTTTTCAAATCTCTCGTATTTCCCGCCCTTTAATTCACGCGTATAAAACTCGTGCAACCCGCGTATCAAGATACGCTAAAGCCGTTTCGACGTATGCGTCAGTCGCAGGTCAGTAGGTCAACACACTGTTCAGTGCTAAGAGCACTCCCGATCTTTCGATACATGTGTGTTTCTCAACATACGCCAGTGGCGCATATGAGTATATGCCTGTAGGATTGAGATGGGTGACGTAGGAAGAAGGTAAAAGGTGCCAGACGGTCTCTAACGGTCGTTTTCCGGACCTGTGACGCAATCAGGAGAAAAGATTTTCGTGGTAATAGGTCCCAGACAAGACTGGATCGATTCCCATCTTCGTAGGTACTTCTGAAGGCTTATATATATATATATATACAGGCAGAAATACACTAAAATTTACCTACCTTAAACCCATTTTCTTATTTCCACCGCAAGATGGCAGAAGCGTTTGAGAGGCTCTAACCCATCGTTTCCCGTGCGAGAAAACTTAAATAGGTTTACGATTGCCCATTACTACAGACAGTCACGAGTAACTAGTTAGTTTGTTCAATGGTTAAGGTACCCATAAGAGATTCTCTAAGGAAAATTCAAGAGTTGCTATACGCTTTCTCTCTCTCTCTCGCTCATTCGTGATCACAGGTCCGAAGATACACGTAGCCCATCCTGGGCTTTTAATAAATGTAAATAAGGCTGGATCTTTACCGGCGCTGGGTAAGTACTTGACCTCCTACGCGTGAGGTCCAGCCATTGAGCAGTTAGAACCAGCCATTCAAACCTTTTTCCCTCGATTCGCTTCATTAAGAAACGTCAGCTAGTGATTACCGCTTGAATGGTGTTGGCTGATTGCTCGCTGAGGCCTTTAATTGTCTGACTTGCTCCGAGACCTATGGAAACGTGTGATTCACGCCTCGAGTATATTGATTATCATACTATTCACTTATCACATTGCTATTAGGAATGGAGCGTGAAAGGTTATATATATACACACACACGTACAATCAATGATAGAAACGAGGTACAGATGCATTATCGAATCCTAATTATCCTGCATATAGACTCGGAACACGTATTCGACTTTGTCGCATACAGATAGACCAAGACTTATTTCTGTCTACGAATTTCTAATGCCGACTATATATTTACAATTATCCTACTTTCCCGTCGCTTCTTCTTTCACTGTCTATCCCGTATAGGCTAGGTCCAGTTAACGCCAGGGTCTGATATTTCGTATATCCAGCCCACCATACATCGAGATATTGACTTGACAGAGTGTACAAGTAATTCCAGTAAAATCCGTAAAGTTTCGTGGTGGCGCCAGTGGAGGCAAGTTTTTCACGTTAGTTTTCACGAAACTACAGTCGTACACCGCAGTCGGGACTCGCGCTGTAGCCGAGTGCCGAGTGGAAGCTCTTAACCCTAATGAGTCTTTGCTTAAGCGACGATGAATAGAGCAGTTCACTAAAAATAGCCTGGGCGCATTTCCTAGCCGGATATATATCGTGACCGAGTAAGTGCGCATGCGCCGTTCCCATATGTGCATGCATTATGTAAAGAGAGAGCAGCCAAGCCACTCTTGGTTCCTGGTATGCACGACGCACGGTGGTCGTATGCATGACATGTGTATTTATGCGACTTGACTCGAGTACTGGCGCCTCCTGTATACTATTGTGATGCTACGGGGTATTCTTATACCCCGGGAAAGCTCGACACACTGCCCGGTTAACTGATAGGGTCTTTAGGTTATGTTCGATTGAAATGAAACTATTGGTTTTCTTTCTTATGCCATGGCGTATACGTGTGCGAGCATTGCTGGCATTTGTACGGTGAGATCGTACGTGAGGAACTATCGATATGTCTGTTGAACATATTTATGGGGAATGTAGATTCTATGAAAGCTGGAGAGAACGCGGTGAGAATGCATTGGATTTATTGTTGTTGGCTGTTTTTTTCTTTCTTTATTACGGCTGCGCCAATGCTCGGAGAGTCTGGTCCGACGACCCATCGTCGCATTATGCGTCTATGCGGCTTGGCCAGGAGTCACGTCCGTATAATACTACAGGACCCTGTTGCGGGGAGAACGTGAATTATTGAATTGATGCTGGGATATTCAAGGACATTCTAAATTGTCTTGAACTTTCGGTATTGCCAGAGGGAATTGATTTTTTAATGGATTCTTGCCTGCGGCCATCTTGGATTTATTGCTGTTTTATATGCAATTAATACCGGTAATAATGATTAGTTCGGGATACTTAGAAATTTTTGTTAAATTCTTACTGTCGCATATTAATACGTGGGATGCGGTTAGTTTGAATCGATAGCGTTCGATTGTGGGTATTTATGTATTTGGCTTATGAGAATCTATTGGACCTTTGTCCTTCTTCTTGTATTTTTCAGGATACAATCAGGAAAGCAGAGCCAGGATATTCTCGCCCAGGATGGACTACGACGAGTGGACGCCTCTGGGACGTGGGGATCCTTTGAAAAATGATCCCACATTCGATTACGTTCCACCCGTATTGGACAGGGTGCAATATTGGCTCGATTCGCACACGACCGAACCTTCGGCGAAGCGCGATATCCTGGTGCTCGGTGTTACGGCTAAGAAAACCAGTCCCAAGATACCCGAACAATTTCTCAAGTTCGTCGCCGGTCCAAAGTTCACAAGGAATCAGGATCAGTATCGGACCGAGCCGGTATTACATAGGACGGACTTTACCGGAAGTTCTGGAGCTGAACCGCCTAAGCTTGTGAGAACTTCGAACTTCAAGAATGGAGTTATTGACTACAGGAATCAAAATAGAATTCAAAATGTACCGGCTAGTTACTACCCTAGTCCGTTTTATGGACAGAAACCTAAACCTTATACGATGATGCTACCACCGCCGTTCATACAGAAACCACTGGAACAGACGAACTTCTCGCAAAAGGATAAGGTCACGTTTGGGGATCAACAGTTCAGTACGCAAACGGAGGAAGGACCGATTTCACAATTGGAATCACAGATTTATAGTTTACCACCGAAGAATACCTACTCTCAGCCTCTTCCTGCGCCAAGACCCTCCTCGAAGCCGCCGAAGAGCGTTGTGTCTCAAATAGAGACTATAAAGAGCGTCTATACGCCACCAGCGCAAAATCAAAAACCGAAATTTGAGCAAACAACACCGTCGGTCTCTTTTGAAAAATCTAATCTGATTTACCAGTCTACGCAAACGCTATCCGGTGGCTGGTTAGCGAGCAGTGGACCATCCTCATCCTCATCAGTGTCCTCTGTATCCTCGGAACCCAGTAGCCAGGTGACCTGGCAGACTCCAGCCAATTTGCGCGATCACTTTGATAACGTGGACCATCATGCAGCAGCTTCGTCAAGTCACGAGGTCGTCGTTGGTCAGAATGCAAATATCATTGTGGATGGTGACAGTAATGATAACGAGGAAGTAGTGATCGGTCAGAAGGAAGTCGCGCCGGAGGGTCCATCGTCTACAGGATCGGTAATCCAGCCGTCTATAACAGCAGTACAGAACGAGGAGAATGCTGGTGAGATAGTTATGGGTCAGCCATCCGGGTCAAAGATGCATATAGTGATGGCTAATACACCATCCTTGGAAGTAGATAATCAGAAGACAAAAAGTCCCATAGCTGTGGTGATGCCTACCAATTACATGGACAAGCTGAACGTGACCATAGGGGATGGACCAAAACCTTCTCCAGCGACACCTAACAATTTTGGGAACGCGATGACCTCTGAGATGAAGCAGACGTTGCTGATGTCGAATCCAGCACCCTCCAGGAACTCGTTACCCAGTCCTCCAATGCCACCGCGTCACGAGGAACATCATCCATACCTAGGTCGACCTATGCCCCCGCAGATGGCTATGCACCAACCCTCAATGCATCATACAGCCTTTCCCATGGGTCTGCCACAGCAAATGATGCAACAACGACCATCTAACAGCATAATGCAGTATCTACCTAGCATGCCGAATATGATGCACCCTATGCAGTCCCACATGCCGTACAGGTCACCACCTATGCCCCATGCACAACCTCCAATGACGCATATGCATGGTCCACCACCTAAACCCATGATGAGGCTACCTACCATGGAACAACTTCATCATCAGAAGTTTCCCCAAGTTCCCGTCACTTTTACGAACCCACCAATTTTTCAAAGCTCCACGAGCAAGCATGTCTCCAGACCGGACAACCCTGCACAGACGATGATGTTATCTCAGTCACCAATCCTGCCGACGGTGCCGCCTCCAACTCCTGAGACAGTCACCCCAGGTCTAGAGGCTGTCACGTACTATATAAAGAACGAATCACCCCTGGCAATGATTTTGAATAACGAAACCCGTAAACTGCACCAAACGTCTTCTACGGCAACGTCAATAGTGTTTTCGTCCTCTTTACCGTCCTCATCACCTACTCCAGCACCTTCGCCACCACCTCCAACAACAACTGTACCAAGTCTGACAACCGATCCTATATTTTCACATTACAAACAGCCAGCTAAACCTATTCGGGGACCAATGTATCTTATAATTCAAGGACATTCAAAAGTTAAAACCTATAAGCCATCAGTGAATAAGCACGGGGTGCCTGTGGAGAACAACGAGATCCAGGAAAGCACTACTGAGCATCTATCCAAACTGGAACAGCTGATAAACGAGAACACCAAGGGCTCTGGCGGCGAGAGAGTCACGTCAAAAATGAGAATTGAGAAACCACCTGGGCAAAGATTAGACCAAGAGAGTCTCTTAAGTCTCGTAGAGAGTGGTTTTAGTGCATTCACTGTACCGCCGCCTCCTGCAACGGAGGAGGAACGCGAGACCAACTCCGTGACTACCATAGAGATCAATAATTAGGCCAATGACCTTTAACCCCTTTGTATCTTAAGGGGTGCGTCTCCATTAGGACGACAATCATCGTCGTAGAGTGATTACGTGATTCCAGGCTTTAGAGAGGCTCACACCTTTGCTTAATTCTTCATTAATCGTTGAAGAATGTCATATAGCGCGCAAGAATACTTTTTTTACTTATTTCTATTTTTTTTTTTTCATTGTGCCAGTATGGGGTGGGATGCGATGCGCTTGAAGGGTTCATTCCTTAGGCGATGCCCTTGTGTATTAATTAGGATTAAAATCGTTTGCAATTAATATGAATTAAGTGCTAGGTAAAAGTCGTTATCTAGATTAGAGAAACAAAAGTTGCTATGCAAAAGTGCAGTGAACGATAAACTTTTCGAGAGATTGATAAACGCTTCGTACGTACGTGTCGATAATATTTATTATTATTGTATTTATTATTTATTGCTAGACACGTTTCGCGTGATCCTTGTATTAAATCGTGTCACGTTAATGAGTTCTAGTTTAGAATTCGATGTATCTATTAACTCCTAGTCTTACTTATACCAGTTACCAAACATATCGTGTACGTACTAACAAAACTGTATCGCACCCCTATACCTATAATTTATATTATATAGGTAAATATATGAATATGCTATGTAGTTATGTCGTGTATATCTAAACATAAATTATATATTAGACTTATTATATCGACATGTTATCATTACATTATGTATCGACTTAAGTCATACCGATTTCTTTGTAGTCGCGTCATCTTTTTTTTTTACTTCATTTAATCCTACGTTAGGACGATCCAAATTTTATACGTATATGGACGTACATATGTACTCTAAAGCGTGTTACGTTTATGTATGATATTTGTACCTGACGGTCATGTTCTGTTGATTATTACATTTATTAAATTAATAAAATATCGTATTATACCTTAGAGCCCTCTACGATTGTTATTGTTAAACTTGACGTAAATTCAATTAATTGTTTAATTTCATATACTAACCTATTTGAATTATCATGTCCTAACGAAATTCATGGTTGACCCGGAAGGGCACTCGTTATCGTGCTGCTTGCAGTTTCATCCTCAAAACGTCAATCAATCTGATCAATTTGATGGTGCATCCTATAAGAGAGAATACAACGTAGAGATATATGTATAATGTACAAGGGGCCTTGTCACTAAGGCCCAAACAAATGTTTCATTGTTCGCCGGCATTTAATTACAAAAAGAAGCATCGAAAGCACGAATTTAAGGTTAATTTATGGCGTAACTTAGTTTCAATGTCGGTAGCATAAATCTTCTGGAAAGGACAGGGCCGCCAACCGGGGGGCCCGGTCCCTCCACGCGAAAAAAAAGGCCCATGCCGGAGCCGCGGTGTAACAAAGTTGTGGGGCCCACCACACCGGTACCTCGTTTCATTTGGGCCTCCTCATCCTCCACTTATTTTTTGCTCTGTCTATATCGCCGCTCCGATGCAATTTTTTTGGTTCCTGCACTGACTGCAGATGCAATTCTCAGTAGCAACCTGCGGAGATACGAATTCTGTATAATGTTTCTAGCTTGACTGTATTGTTTGAATCTAGAGTTTTTTTTAATTCCCTAGGGAATATAATGTCTTACCTGGATATTGAGTGAGGATACCTTGACGAAGGTTCACGATGTGCCGCCACATGTGACATCGGCTAAATCCAGCCGCGTTATACTATTTATTTCTAGGCGATTCGAGATAAAAAGTCGTCTAGCCTTTCGCGAATCCGGCCGATCGCATCCTGCAACCGAGTGCTCGAGGCCTGCGAAATTTTCTATCTTTTTTTTTCTTCCTCTTCTTTCTTCTCTCTTTCTCCTCGTTTCACTCGTGCGCACAGAAAGAAAGCAAACGCATCTGCGTCGCTGCGAGAAATCTGCACTGTCAATTATGCACTAATCAACTGTCATTAGATATACCGATTACCTTGTTTTGAATATCATCAATCCTTCTCGATCAAACTCAATTATTTTATATGAAGATACATGAACCTCTGCCTTTCGGATAAGAAACCAAGTGATCATCAATTAGCTTTTGGTAGTTTTCTCTTTAACCAATTCCGTATAGGTGAGGATCAATTAACGGAATCGCCATGATAACTCGATAATTAACTAATTGCACGCAAGGCATCGTTACCCAGATTAAAAATTCTTCCCCACCACGAATTTGCCTAACTAATATGCTTTATGATCAATTCATGGTAATTTAACCGATTAATTAGACAGCGAGGAACGAACATGGTCGATAAGAAAGAAAGTATACGTCCACGGGTTATCGTGTAATTTAAAGAAAGTTTAAAAGATATACAAACAAAAGATAATTCCACAAAGTTTCTGAAGTTCTTTAAGGTATAAAATAAAAACAGGAAGAATTTTCTCACCCGGAAGGTGACACCTACACCGTCGTCGATAATCTGGAACATGACATACGTCTACGGGAAGCCTCATTGCACCACTGAGGAAACTAGAACTGGACAAAAACTAACCCAATATCGTGTCCGATACCAGGAACCCACGCTAGATACATTCATCCTTCCTGAAGTAGCAGTAACAGTAGCGGAGCAGCAATAGTATACTTAGAACCAATCACTATAGCGTATCGCATAATAAACCACAAGGATTTCCGCTCGAAGATTCTTAACCTAAAAATCGTCGGAGTCAATCCGGAAGCAAGATACCGTGCTTCGGATATTAACTGAAGCTACGTCACTTCCCTGATACAAATTCAGCATAAGTGTCACGTTTGTAAAAGTAGAGAAAACACTGTCGTGCCGTAGAACCAAAAGAAACAAAATATCTTTGCAGGTAAGAAGATTCATTGCAAGTTTGTACTAGCGCGAGCGCCATCTGGCGTCTTTATTACGAACACTGATTTCGAGGTGCTTTCACACTCTTCAAGACGCAATTACGTATATCCACGATCCTTACGTGCGGTTACTTTTCTCTAAGGTGAATTTCACTTGTAAGAATTTGTCTGCGAGACTCAATTATACTACTCGTGCTTGAATTCTTTAAGAGAATATATTTCTATAGGAATAGGACATCCAGAAGACCATGATTGGCTAAGCTGCAATACCCAGACTGCATCGCGCTGACAAACAGACAAAGAAACGATCTCGAGGGTAACACGAGTTGTCTCAATGCTACGTGAGTTCCAGAAACACACTGACGGCTTACCGATTCCCCGTAGTCGATCGCGACGGCTCTCGATCCTGAAGTCAGTCGCCGTGTCCCTTGTCCGGCATGCCGAACGCTTCCTGTCCGGTGAATTCCATGAGACTTTTCTCAATACCAGGTATGGCGAGAGATATAGGTATATTTACGAGTGATAAAAGTGAGACAGTATTATGAAAAGCGTTAACGGAACAGAGAGACTGTATATAAATACTTCCGATTTTTTTTTAATGTTCGTATAACATAAGTTTGTGGTATATTTTGTATATAGATGATGGAATTGTCGAAGATATTAAATTGCGGAACGCTATCATGGATTCGAGAGCCAAGAGAACGTGATGGCTCGCGACCCATTTTCCGTACGTTTTCATATTCGCAAACATTCCTCTCACGCCTAACTGTTTTTGGAGTTGGTTTACGGGCACCCCAGTCGTAGGACAAGCCCTGGTACTTTTTGGAAATTCTTTGCAGTGCCGATCCCTCGTCTTCTTGGTGCGTGGTGGCGTATGCCAGAGTGCGGAGAGAGAGGTGAGGACACAGTGTGGGAAGGAGAATCAGAAGGGAGATACACAGCGTGAGGTCGTATTGATTATGGATCGGCAAAGCCTCTTTCCAATTAATTTTCACATTCGCCAACCGTCTCACGGAGTGCGGGCACCGTAAGCGACGAACGGGACAGGAATTTCTGTGCAAGACCCTGGGAAGAAGAGAAGAGAAGAGAGAGCGAGAAAAAGAGAGAGAAAAAATCAAAAAGACTATGCACTGCCTACACTCTGTGTGCATAAGTGTATATGAATATTTATGCGTTGGACCAATGGAGACGTGGTCGTTTAGTGTATTTTGGGGCCTGACAGGTATGTGTCGCGAAAGCGTCACAGAAGGCTTAGCGCATTGATTTTTGTGTAAGGCCCCGTTTTTCTTTTTGAGTTTCATGGAGTCAGGATAATGTATCGTATAATAGCGTCAGCGTTGCACGATAAGAATGTTAATACGATTTCACATCGGAGATATCTATTTGGGGCTCAACTCTATGTAGGTCCCATGTCGAAAAGGAGAGCCGAAAGCATTACGCAGGGCGAGGGAAGCATTCGTGGCGTCCGGGTGCGCCGACCTAGGAATTTTTGCATATAATTTCTCAGGCCCCGAGACACGTACCGATGCGAAATTATGCGTGCGGCAAGTGTCACGCCTTTAGGTTCCATTTGTTACAAGTAACGCGTAGGATAGTTACAGACTTCGGTAGAATTTACTGCGATTATGTATGCAATGGTGTTTGGGCCTTATTACGTAGATTTTCATTTATGCACACTGTAAATTTTTAATGTCTGTAGCAAGACGATTTTGGGCCCAATTCGGTCGGCAGACGCTCCCATGAGGTCCCATCCACCCGCAGTCACGATCTCGATGTGAATCTGATGATTCCCATAAACAAGCGAGGGCGCGATACACGCAGAAGGCGGCTTTGGGCCTCTCATTACTTCAGCCTGGGCCAGGGCCTCATATCGGACGCATCTATCTGGAGCACCCAGATATAGGTACGTTACTACAGGGTGATCGTAAAGTTCTCTACAGTCTCGTCTGCGTAACTGAAAAATGAAAAATTCTATAAACCCACCACTCGTTCGCCATCTCTTCAATTAGGCTGGTTCAATTATTCACCTTGTCGCTCCGTTGTACGTGCACCTCTAACTATGTTCCTCCTCCCTCTGCCACCAGGACACGATCTCCAATTAGTCAGTGTGATGAATTATTTTTTATTCAGCTATTTCCGTCCCACGCTCGTGACCCGGATGGTACCCACCCGATCTAACCAAGCCAGGACACTTTTCATACAGCTCGTTGTACTTTCGATGGGCCCTTTCAATTGGTCCCATCGGAGTTACCCGAATGATTATTTCCAGCGATCGATTATAGATAGCTCGTCTGGTCCTGCCAGCCGGTTGACAGAAGATCGCCCAGCAGCCGGTTATTGCCCCAGCCACGTCCTCGTTTGCCGGAGGTCTCTTTTTGGTTAAGGTCAAGGATAACGAAATTTTCGTTACGTCGAGAGGTCGCCAGGATGTAAGATTTCCAATTAGATTGGTTTTCATTGGTATATGACATAGTTAAATATCCGAAAAAAGTCATTTATTTGATATCGATCTTCGTGAAAGAAACACCCGGAGAAGTTTTGGTACAAGTTTGAAGTACAAAATATTTGTTGGCGTATAAAGGCAACGCTTTATTTGTAATATAAAGATATGGGTAATTGATTATTTATTAAGATTGAACTTTTACTCGAAGATTCTTATTTAATGACTATTTTAAAAGAATATTGTAGATGCCATAATTACATTTCTTTTTTGAACAACGATGGTACATATGAACAAAACCCTATCTATAATCAGTGTTATTGTAGTGCCGGTATTTAGGGGATTCTCCTATTTACATTTATCTATAGAATTTTCCATTTCATTCTCAATTATCGACTGTAGGTAACTGTCAGTGCGGATGACGGAATCAGTATTGCCATCTAGCAGCTGGCGCAGAACTCGACGAGTAGGAGGAACCAGAGAGTGAGGATAGCGTTGACGACAGTGCCTGCACTCGGAGCACTCATTCTTCATCGAGCCGGTCTCTTATACTGGTCTCTTGGTCTCTCTCTTATACTGGTCTCATTCATTTCCAACCTTCTTCTTTTTCTATATTTATTTCTTCTTTACTTTCTTATTTATCTCTTTCCTTATTTCTTCTCTACTTGTATACATTTATTCCTTACTTTTCTACTTCTTAACTTCTTTATTTCTATCTTCTCGTTTCACTCTGTTCCCTCTCATTTTCCATTGTGTTTGTCTTACTTGTCCTATTTCTTTGATCTGGTCAGCAAATTCATTCGAGTAGTCATATAAGGGTAGTCACCCTGTTAGAGTAGCTACACGTATAGACCATGGTATCAGGGGTTGTTTTTCCGTTTCATTCGCTAAGCTTGCTGACCGCTTGCATGAATATAAAACCAATATAAATCCGAATTACAGACATTTTATTAGGACAATCATTACATCACTATAACGAAAGTGACAAACTTATCAGCTAGAATGATCGATTACTGTGGATAATGGGTTACCAAACGTAACGTTACAAATATATTTATATCACAGTCGTAGATAAACAAAATATTTTAATGATAAACGGAGAGAGAGAGAGTGTGCCAAGATGAGCATAAAAATTTAAAAATCCATAGGGAATTCACGCGTCCCTTCGATTTAATAATCAATTCCAAAAATACATTTTAAAGCGTGATTGACAATGAGACATAAAAAAATAAGTAATGCGATGTCTATTGTTAAACGAGGATACATATTTTTTCATAAGTTCTACGTGTTTGGTCGCGTGTTTTCCCTACGCAGAAAGAATTGATATAAAAACACCGAGGAGATACCAATAAAGAAGGGGGCCACCAGCCTTATGGAACTTTGTGTCTGACAACTAGTGGGAAGAATTGGGCACGTAAGATATGCTGAAACCAGCACAAAAGTTTCGAATATGCTTTAAACGTTACAGACTTCGATCAAAACGCAGAACACACGAGTTTTCGCTCTCCTTAACAATATTTCCTCGATACTGATAAGATAACGATAAGTTTGATTGAAAACGATCCTTAAGAAGGTTTACATTGCGCGATAACAGCGACGCCTCTGCGTTTACTTATTATTAATAATAAATCCATGCTGGTAAACGTACCCGATGATTCATGGAAGTCGAAATAAATGAATATAACAAATACAGTAATTCAAGCCCGCCGCATCATTAACGAGCGAGATGGAATTTTTACAAGATAAAACAAAGTAAAAATAATACTATGGCTAAATCGTAAGATGGTAATACCAGTCTTCTTGTGGGCTGCTGGGATCAACATCCACGAAGCACGACGCATCTCGAGAAAATTCGTACGCAGAATATTCTTGCGATAAAATATATTCGAAAGGATTCGAAAATTTTTTTTTTCATATTCCAACGATATTCAAAAACAGTACGTCTCGAGGCAAGATCGAAAGCTTCGTTCTAGTCTACGTCTCTAATCCCATCTATTAATGGAATCCCTCTAGAGAGGTTTTGTGGCTACTATTTCCTTTTTTTTTCTTCATCGTTGCAAGATATTAATCATTCTCAACGTAGCATGCATAATAACTTATTTCTATCGTGTTATATATGTGTAACGTAACTAGTAATTTGTATCATTTGATAGATTAGACTGTTATATATATCATTGACATTGATTTATGTATATACATAAAATCGGTATGGTTAATTTTCATAGTCGCGATTATATCGGTGATTTACATGTTTCCATTCGATTACCGAATTCCTAAAGCCTTTTGTACGAATCCTAAACAAGACTGTTGACGCGACAATTGAAAGCAAAGTTCACGCGACTTGATAACTTCACATATATATATATGTAATATGTCATTTATAATTTAACGAGTCACTTAAAGCCGCCTCGACAATTTTAAGTATCGCGACGAGCGACTCTCGTGCCCGCGGATGTCGCAATCACAATTGACGCGACGACTAGGGCAACGACAATGACGACAGTATGATATCATAGCACAATTTCGACGTGCAGTCTCATGCGTTTTCTAATTAGTTTTTTATTATTTATATTTATTCAAACTTCCCGCCACGTCCGTCGATTTCTACGATTTCCGGTTCATATAAAGAGCGCGAAATTCGATTAAAACTTGGGAAAAATCTCGTGAAGTCGGAAGCGGTAAACTTCAAAAAGTATCTTAAGAATTCAAACGCACGGTTCAGTGACCAATGGCGTCACGGAACCAGAACAGATGCAGTCGCGTACACATGAGACCCACATGCTCCTCAATTGGATCCCATAAAGTAAACTTATACGACCCGTGTGTGCCTCTTTTGAGACAAGTGTCTCATGTGTGGAACTGGTGAACCATCCGGGTTTCTTTGCTCGGCTTAAGACAACATATATGTATATATCGTATTTTTTGATTGTTTTCAATAGGACGATGCTTATCGCCTATTTCTCATTAATTTCCATGAAGTATGATATCTGACAGTCACTAGCATAATATTCCTCGCGTACCATACTCAGTATTACAATGAGATCCTGTTATGGAAACCATAGAGTGTTTTCGGTAGTCGTTTGAACGTCCCTAGAACGTCCTCTAACCTAGAAATAAAAGCCGACACGAGTGACTTAATAAAAAACGCGCAGCGTTCTAAAGAAAAAGAGGAAAAATGGTAGATTAACAACAGCTTAGTTATTCTTCAGAGTAGGCAGATGACGTGAGCGCATTATATGAATATTTTGAATTCTAGTGAAATCTAGAACGTGGCTTCCAGTGAATTCTCGAGTTCGCTCAATGCCGGTACCAGAGTCTGCAGTGAGAAGTATCTTGATCTATCAGCAGCGTCAACGCTGGTCACGTGTTGAAATTGACATGGCTGGCTGATGTTGCTCTTGGCAGGTAAGATGATCTTCTTCTGTGCCGGTTTCTTCTTCTTCTTTCCTGGTACCGATAAGCTTATATTTTCAGGGCAGGACACCAGACGTTCTATATGTTGCCAGAGATCATTAGCCGCCTTTGAATTGTCGAAGCTCAGCCCAGCCAGACGCGTGTGATCCGACGAGAGACACATGGTGTGAAACGCTGGTCCAGACACCTGTGGATCGCAATAAAAAATTGAACAACGATATAAGGACGGTAACTATAGTTTCTAATAAAATGCGTTCCCAATAGTAATTAGAGACGGTGCGTCATCAGCTTAGAAATCGGAGCCGCGTTCGGATTGGCAGCAACGTAAATTGAGCGCAGGAACTGCGTATCGCGGCACCGTCTCCTAGTCAGCGTATTTACGTCACAGTACAACGACTCCTTAGACACCATACTAAAAGTCACATCCGGTTCTCCATTTCGTACGGAACCGGTACCCAAGCAAAGATCCGAAAACCCTGCCAGGAACGATCATAAGGTTCAGTCAAACAATACTAGCCTTATACGAGGAAAGATTATCAATAGTTTCTCTCCAAAGTGTGAAGCAGGTACCGCGTTCTGCCAATAGAATTTGAATGCGTCTCTTGGATCTTGATCTGGTCTCACCCAGGTCCAGGACGACGACCGGTATCCCAGTGAACCGCAGCTCCCAGGTCTCCGTCTGAGAGGCGCTACCCAGGTACAAGTTCGCCAGAGATTCGCACACGAATACCTGAACGAAATAGAAAATAATATTTATTAAAAAATCGATCGAACTTATCGATCTCATTGATTTCAGGATTCCACCTACCTGAGACTTCAGACCTCTGAAGAAGGTCTCCAACTGTTCCCGTTCCAGCTGACTGACAGGATCTAAGCGCGTCTCGTCGCTGTTCTCCGAGCTGTCGCTACCCTCGTAGCTCGAGGTAGCCGAAGTGTCTGCTTCTCCCGTAGACGATAGCCTTCTCCTGGTGGCGCCACTGTACTCGCTGTAGTACGATGAACTGTGCAGGGACAAGTTGGACTGTAGGGCCGGACATGATGATGCGTAGACCGGTCCGTTCATTTTGACCTGGAATCAAAATATAATATATGGCATCTGGTCCAAGGCATTTCTACTCCACTTCTCGTTCCGTTCCGATTCCCGGTGGCAATTTGGCCCAGACTTAACTACAGGGCCGAATAATTGGCCAGGAGGAGGATAGAGCTCGTTAAGAAGTGTGAGGCCCGTGTCGGCAGGACCGTCTAATGGCTTGGGTACCTTGATCACTATTGTTATTATTAGTGGAGAACATTCACCACGAAACACGAGACTTCCCAAGTCAGTGTACTACTGTGGTTTTAGACACTTCCGGTCAATCCAGTTTCGCGTGGCAATGCGTTTCCTGCGATGAGCTCAGGTTAGGGTCTATGACGAAAAATTCTTTATGCGCCTCTAGCTTACTTTCGATTTTCTTAGGTAGGTATGAGCTGGGTTGCGATGCGCTATTCTTATTAAGATTAAGGAACGTAGCCTAAGTGCCTTTATGGTTAGAGTCACCAAGGCAGGTACGGTATCGGGTTTGATTTATGTACACGGTGTATAAGTAAATTCTCGAGGGTGGTTCACTTATAGAAAATATTAGCCGTGCGTGATGTTTGTAAAATATTCATGTTTCACGCATGAAATTTGAGTGATTTATGGCGGCTGCTTAAGATCAATTCCGTGCACCCCGTTGCACGAGAATGTCAGACACGCACAGGGCTCCCAGAGGCTCCAAGGTATAATGTTCTTTGTCCTGTTGGCGATGACGTGTCAGTGCGATATCAATCTCCGCCTTCCTCCTATCGTGCACGGTATATCGGTTATTTGAATGTCAATAAAACAGTAATGTAAAACCGAAGCAAACACGACGAATTCTGGATCTCCAGTGACGTTTACAAATCTTTATCGATTCTTCGGGTCTGCATTGCGTTGCGTGACTGTTCTATTAATAGTCGTGACCTGATTTTTGTGAGTAGGGGGGAGGGGGGAAATTTTTGAAAAGTTAGTTGGAAAATCAAAAATTTGGAAATATCTGGGGTGGAAGCGGAAGCAACCTTTCAGGGCATTCCCAAAATCCAAAAATCACGTAGTTTGACTCTAGTAAGTTTAAGGCGAGTTCACAGAGCGACGATTCAACCGTCCGTTATTATAATGAAAATCTATGGTTCCTTTGATAAACGATATACCAAGCTCTATTTTCAGACGAGCCTTTCAAAAACCATCAACTACCCCATTTCACTTATCGACTACCGAAATTCCCATTTCACTTCCTCAATCGCTACTGCACCCTGTCAGGGTAATAAATGGGGTCGCGACGATGACGCAAGGCTTACGTGCAACGAGCGACGGGAGCTAATCAGCCAGTAAGCGTAGGCCCTGCTTGATATAGTCTTGCAAGCCGTAACTGAAGCTTATCGTTAGAACAAGGCCTGTCGTTCTCAACGGGCGATACTTTCTCAGACATTCGCGTAAATGAGAATCGCCTTAATTCTCTCCTTGACCATATCGATCGTCCTTATACCAAATCCCGAAAAATTTCAACGAACGAAAGTGACGCGTATATCGAAGACTGCCCGAAGGTTTCCGGTCCGCATGAAATTTCGTCGAATCTAGAGTGTCGATAATTTCGTCCAATACGCCTGCATACACGTTATACCGTGTACAAGGTATACGAACTATAGTATAATGGCTATATGAAACTTTTGGCAATGCTATGACGTCATGCCGATACCTGTATCCACCCTTGTACACTCACTGTATACCTTTAGCGATAGAAATTGAAACGCGAGCTCTCCTGCTGTGCGAAACGCACACCGGAAGTGCGTCGTCCAGACTGTTGAAGATTTGCTCCGGAGATACCAACCTTTACGCATTCTCAAGATAGCGTAACCCACACCTTCAAGATAAATATAGAACGTGCAATTAGTGAGTTAAAAAAATATATCGAACAGCCATTATGATTATTTTATCCAGTCAGAAAATTCGTACCGCTAGTTGAACGCGTGATAATAATAAAATGAAGTGTCAATGAGAATGAGTCATTTGCCTCTGGAATTTATGCTTCCTTTGATCACGGTCATAATGGATTCTTATTATATGCATACTAAATGACGAACAGGTGAGGGAGGCCAGTCACCGTTCTGCCTCATTGACTACTGGCAAGTAGTAAATACTAGGTCCGTTGATACTTGTGGGCAATAGGCTAACGGAGCATACTGTCCCTGTATTAAGACTGGGTCTTGTTAGGCTAGGATTTCCAACTGAGCGACCCGAAGGTCTAATGGCCGTTCTTTGCGCGTCGCCATAAGCGTACAATGCATCGAGAGTTACGAAGTTGGCAGTATTTTTTTGGGTACCCTGGGAGCTTTAATTTCTTTAGAAAATCGTTCCTAAGAGAAAAGAAAAATATCTATGAATATTCGCGGTCATAGAAACCATAACGCTTTTATTACTGATTACGGAGCACGATAATAATAATAATAAGCATCTGAGTACACGTACGACTATATCTATATACAACCACGTAGGACAAGAGCGTCCAACGAGCATGATTGGTGGGTTGTGTTAATTGCATTCGAGAAAGAGTGACATACCAGACGTGGGTAGTAACACAGTTAACACAGCCTTCCAAAAATACTAATCCTCATTAAGTATATCAGTAAGATTAACGCCGAGTATACAAGTACGAGTAACGCTGTGAATTCGTCACTGTCAAACGAACCGAGAGGCCGACTGAAATACCGTAACTGACTGAGCGAGTAAGTGAACGGCGAGCAGAGCGCGTAATTGCAAGAGTGAATGAACGTAAGTATCCCAAGCATGGTCGATGTCGTCATCCGAAGTACTCTACGTCACGAGTACGATCCGTTAATTGCCAGCGTAGTATCTTGAGAAGAAAACATTTTTTTTCAATTAAAAAAATTAGCCTACATAAAATAGGGACCCTTGACGTATACGTCCCTGAGTCTGGGTTTCTTTGTTTGACGAAAGGTATGAGTTAGAGAAGGAGAGAAGGTCTGATGGGATTCAGCCGAGTGTCAACAGTACCGAAGTTTCCAGTCTTTGTCGTGGATCGGCAGTGAGTAAGAGATTATCCACGGATATAGGTTATGTGGTTTACGATTTACGTTAGTGCGCTGCGAACGATATCGGGTATTCGTGCATAAAGCGCATTGCTACGTGGATTGGATTTGTGCACGTAAACCAATATTCATACGAAGTACATAAGATACTATTAGTACTTTGGCACGAACCGTAGTGAACACGTGTGCGACTTGTGATTCAGGAACGTGCGATAAGAGCGTAGGAGTATCGGCGTTGTGTGTCTACGGGAGAGTGAGAGAGAGGCGAGATGAAAGAGAATTATAAAAGTGTCTCTCTCGATGTGCCTGGATATTCCTGGAGAAATCGTGAGTACACATTTCTTTGTCACGTGGGAAGAAAAATGTCAGATTTCAGTCGCTTTTATATTACACGGAATAGGCGCTAATGGGCATCGCCAGACACGTGGCCCTGTATCGAAGAGGTTAGTTTTCCTCTTTTCTAATACCTGCGTCTTCATGTGCGCCCGTCTTCTCGTAGCACGTTTTGTCGCTCGAGAGACTGACTGGAGGTTCTATCAGTGTGAAATGAATGGAGGACGAATTTCTCTTTTTACAATGGCGACCGAGGACAATGGTTGCCAAGCTTGTATAGGGAAGAGACGACGTTCCTTGTGACGTCTTGTGTTTGGGAGTGTCGTTTTTAAAGTGGTTATTTGTGGTCCGATGCTCGCAGTGCTTTCTTCATAACTTTGACATCGCGAAACGAATTCCTAACGATGGGAACTTTCAGAATGACTCGTATTTGGAATACGACGATACTGGAAAAGTGAAGTCGGTGCCTTTTGTTTTTCACGTCATACTACGGACGTCGGATAAGCACAGTGGTAAATGGAATCGAAGTTACTGGAATCTTTGAAAGGAAGCGGAATGCTGGTTATGCTAGCTTTATACTTAGATGAGTCCTATGGAACGGCCGGGAGACGCCATTTTAACTTAGTCTGCTACGAGGAAGACAAACTTTTCAATCTCCATAGTATATGAAACAATGATGGTGGAGTGAAATATTAAACTGTTCACTGACTCCGCTCGATTTCTACGTTTTGACGTTAAGGATGTCGATTGAAGTTGCATCGAAATTCAAAATGGCGGCGTCGCAAACTCGCTCCCGTAAGACGCGGAGCGACGATAACGGTAAGCACGCGTTAATACGGCTACGGATACAAATTACTCGGGTCACTTTTTTTCGGATAATTTTGACTCTCCGGGTTAACTGTAAACCAACGTCCGAAAAGCGTTACTGATGATCTCTCGCAATGAGAATCTCATGGGCGAATAAATTTAACGAAGAATACTGTACGGTACACGGGGTCGTGATATGTCACGGATGCGCATAGAGTGTTGGGTAGCGTAATGCGCACTATAGAATACCCCTTGGTCTCTATTTACGAGTTATATACTTTCGCGGCTGCATCTGACACTAGATTATATATATATACACCATAGAGATACTCTAGGTATATGACCTGCGTACATCTCCCATTGTGCGCATTAACGTTATTCGAGAGTTGACGACCGGTTGGGTAATAACGGTGGATCAATAGAAAATTCCAATTTTATATTGGAAATTATTACGGACTATGTACTGTATGTGAAATAAAAAAAATTAATTAACACGTAACACGAGTAATTAAATACAGATAGGAGCTGGTTCGTTGCGATAGAAATTAATATAAAAAAATTGAAGGGTCGATACGAGCATAACAAAAGGGTACGTAGAAAACTTGTAAAATTTGAAATCGTATTCGAAACGCATTCGAGCCAAACGATTAACGTCGAGCTAATGAATTTTAATTAGCTACGGTCAAGTAATTCGATTCGCTGATATCGTGCTTGAATATTAAAAGCCATTACGTGTTATTGTCAAAGTTCAATGAAAGCCTGGTTATTCGGCCGTAATCGCGAACGCCTCTCCGTTTCTTTTATCAGAAATGACAGTCCTTGGGGACGCATTGGGAGTTCCGAACTTCGCCGCCAGGAGGCTGACAAAGCCATAGGACGCTCTATACTGCACGGATATTTTCAGTCCTTATCGAGGATGTCAGTGGCGCTTGAAATCGATTTGCAATAAGAATCTCTGTGGCAGTCAAGCATATTTAAATATATATATATATACACCGTAATGTCTCAGGTAAATACAATATACATATAGGTACAGTCAGACGTTACACTATTAAACGCGATTCACTCGAGCGTGACTCAACCCGATGAATCGTCGTGCGAATAAAAGTCGTTGAATAATGCGCGACTTGATTACCGATTGCGGTTGGCAAAGATGCAAAACGAGTTCGGAACTTGTTCGGGAAGCTCTTTTAAGATGTCTTCTGGTTCGAAGACTGGGGAGGTTCGTTAGGTTGCCGCTTGTTAGTAGCAAGATGGCGGCGATGGTTTCCACAGTATCAGAAGAGGAAGGAGGCGAAAGAAGAAGAAAAAAAATTAAGTTCACGGAGAAGTCGAGTTTAAGATACGCAGGATCGATTCGACTCGTACCGAACGAGTCTCGAAGGCTTAATGGTTGCCGGCACGAATGTCATTTCTACGTACGGTAGTGGATACAGCTTAACGATAGCGTTCACGTTCCACCTGGCAATACCTGTTTCTCATGTAAGGATTCTGAGCTATCCAAAGCTCGTATACATATACTAGTCCGATATATCCGATTTTCTGTGATATCAATTTTTTTTTTCAGATACTCGTGCATCGGTCTCTGACGAATCTCAAATCATCGAAGTGGTATCTCCACTACGTAAAATCATTCTCGACCAGTTCGAAGTGGATTGATCTGACATTTAATTTTCTTCTCCGATTGTCAGCTGCCTGGATCCTTAGTCATCGTTTAAGGTCCCTCACGTAGGTTGGGATCGTTGCTGATCGTACCTCGTGATTTCAGGGTATATATATAGTAATTTAGGTGCATCGGAGTCACACGTCTATGCGAGTCATCGTCATTCACTATGCCGGAGAAACATCGAGTCGACATTGAGTTAATTGAAAAGCAGTACCGGTTTCCCAGAAGGATGAAGTCACCGTGCGCCTTCCGAGGAAGTCGATTAAGTCTGAAGGCGGGCGCGAGCTGCGCATGCGCGAGTGACATAATCGCACGTGTAACCGACGGAGCATTGTTTATCATGAGGAAATGGGACGCGCGCATCGACGATGATTTTCATTAAGAAATCGCAGACAAGGCACGAGGCTTCGATTTCAGCCTACGTTCAGAATAGCGTCATCCAATTGAGATTGTCAGTGTAACCCAACCTAACCTAAATTGCAATAACATCTGGGAACAAACAAAGTCGTAAAGTCTTTGAGGAAGCTGTCTGGTACGTAATACCCGTATTAGTCATTTGCATAGGTGATCTCAGTTTTTCCTGGGTAAAAAATGGACTTCGCATTCTGCGCAGTGACCCATTGTGCGGACCATGGAACGATTTTCAGTAACGGACGATTTCTGAAATCGGATAATCGATATGAGAGAAAAATGGCTGATACGACTGGTGCTTCGAGATGAAAATTGTTCCTGGACTAGAGATCAGCAGAGAGAAAATTTTAAACGCGCTGGGTATGAGCTACCTCGAGGAAGCTGTGAGAGATGGTTTCCCATAGAAAACACGACTTGATCCCAAATGACGCAAGTTGGTATCATCTGCTCCGACTGTCTTTAAACCGGATGTGGAACAGACCCCCAGGGGTCAAGAGGCATTAATGGATTAATAGGGACGCTAATGATTCATTAAGAGTGTCTAGTCTCATGAGGATCTCTCCGAATCGGCACTGGAAATCAACGATTGCGACCTCGGGACATACCCAAAGATCACTGTATTAACCAGAATGATCAATGGGAACGGGTAATATTTTTTTTCATATTGAACTAATTTTTTTTTTCAACATCGCGATCGATTTACACTTTTGACACAGTTATGGTTACAACGGCTAATGCAAAAACCCATAAACGAGTGGGCGTTAGGTGTTCCGCGGAAGCGTGACGTGGATGCACCAGTGCGAGGAGTCCGGAATTCGTTTCTTGTCTCGAGAACGAGCGACCTGGAAAGTCTAGATTTTCTTCACCGAGTTTTCGTAAGGATCGGATGAGATTGTGTCTTCGGATTCAAGAGTCTCCACACGTTCCAACTACCCGGAACGTCGTCCTCCTGCTACGGCCGTAACGAGGTTTCAGGGTCTTGACATTCCCGCCAAGCAACCTCAGCCTGATACCAGGTATCGATAAACGTAAGATTCACCATCAGCTGGACAGTTGTCTTCCCCTGCCGGAAGGACTGCACTCCTGCATTTCAGTCCTACCGGTTCTCATTGAAGCGATATCGCTGCGTACTTTGAAAATCGCCCGGTCGACTTTCGCCGCCCTTGTCTTTGTCGCTGTCGACACGGTTACTCGTGGATTCGTTTACGTTGCGAATTCCAGCAGCATTGCGTTACCTTGCTACTGCACTCGTTGCCCATTGATTATTGAATTTTTTTTTCCCAATTGAGGTTAGCCGATCGAAACTGTCTGTAGGATGGCAGACGAACTGTAAATCCTAAACGCGTATTAAAAATAATCTCACGACGGTCGTAATCAATAGGATGATGAAGCCTGAAGAATTCAATTATCATAAAAGGACGTCTTTGGTCGGTCGCATAAAGTCGCGTCGAAGTATATGCGACGTTATCTTTGTGAAATCCTCAATTACGAATTCCATAAGGCAATTGTCTCTTGATAGAAAAGTCGGATCTTCTAGGTCGTGGCATGTGTTACGCGCAGTTTATATAAATAAATCAAACCTCCGTGGAGTACAAAGTCATCGTGACGTCACCAAACATCCTAACGTGACGACATTAACTTCTTATCGTTCCCATCATCGATGATGAGGAGATGAATATCGTAAAAAAAAAAAATCAGCGATCCAGGTAAAAATTATGTCACCTTTTTACAATGAGTGAAAATCTTCTTTTCTACGTTAAAAAAAAAGTGGCCGAGGGCCAAACCAGAGGATCAAGAAAGGATTAGCCGTGTCATCAGTAAAAAATGCCAAGCATGACAGCTACGACGTGGCTTGTGGGAGTGGGGGTTATTAACAGCGGTGAAGGGAGGACTGGATGGAGGGGAGGATAAGAGGGTTGAACCAAGAGGGGTGAACGTGGGACAACGGTACCAGGTCCATACTCCAGTCCTGGGAAATATTAATTTTCAGGATTATATCCGCACCATTCATGCCTAACAGGTTGTCATTTGACAAGGACCTCATTTTGGGCTCTTGGAAAATATTTTCTTTGCTTAAGGGATCTTTCCTGTCTGGATACCGTGGGAGCTTAAGTGTCTCTAAAAGAGGGAGGTTCTTCAGTCATTTATGGGTAAATACAAAGGAAAGGGATATCAATTGCATAAGGACGTACGAAGTCGTTGCGATGCTTTACGTCAATTGGGTAATAATTTTTTTGTAATTGGTACTACTGTCATACTATGATTTTATGGAAATTTTTTTTTAACAATTTTCAACAATTCCACGTATCCAATGACGTTTTTCCGTATTAGTAGATTAAAGTATATATATATCGCACCTGCTTCTAGCAATGCAATTTCAAACTGCCTTTGTAGTCTGACGTCATTATTCTACCGCCACTTTAATAGACCCGAGTTTATGACAATTAGAGCAGAATCAGGAGCCAATGAAAACAGTCCGGGCTGTTACGTTCCGCTGTGTATTTAGGAAAGTTAATTTTCCTCCAAACGTCCTCGCAGTGCGAGTCCTCGAAATCCGGCGGAGTGGGGATATATCGCGAAAAGGAAGAGAACCGAATCGTATCGGATAAAAAATGAAGAAAAAAATTTGAAAAAAAAAACAAAATATCGGTCAATGAACCGTGAAAGCAGTTCCCCGGGGGCCTGACACGCACCGGGCCCCCCCCACTTACGTATTATATACACTTAATCAGGCTCAAGATTTTGCATAGGCTGCGCACGCGCGCTGCAACCTCAATCCAAAAGACATAAAAAAAAATGTCCAAGATTTCCTTTTTGACCGGTCGCGGCTTTTTCATTCGCAGGAGCGTTTTAAGTTCTACCCGCAAATTACATACCGGACGTAAAAGCCAGTACAAGCTTTGCATTTATAATAGGTTAACCATACGTTCCGGAAAGACGCTACCGATACCAGCCGCCATCTTGTAAAATTTATTTTCGACAACGATATTTCGAATTACCATATTTCTCTTTTTTTTCTCCAAAATTTTCTACCGGCGACCTACGCACGATTTCTTTAATGCGATCGGCACTCGTATACTTTACGACGGTGATCTAATGCCGTTTTCCATTTGATAAATAACCGAAACTGTCGTTAAAAACCGTCAGGAACTATAGAACTCTGCTGGATGCGAAGGGAACTCTAGTTTTTTTATTCCAGCGCATAAGATGCTAACTTCAAGATCGCGGCTGGACCCGACGTTACAGCTGACGTTGATCATTGGGCGACACCATACAAATAACGCTAATGTCACTCTTGACACCGATTTCATTAATTCTGCAAAAATTGTCCCCAACAACAAAAACGCATGGTGCCAACCAAACAGTCTACGGTCTAATTTACCAAATTAAAAAAAGAAATTTATCCTCAAGCTCCATTCACACATGAATCGATCGTCCGATACGGTCTCTACTAAACAGCCTGCGTGTCTTTTATTACCAATAAAACTGATCAGCAGGTAAGCGTCATTAGTGGCACAACGCGTGAACTATGACCAGCCACGTTTTCTCCGTATTCGTGACCTTTGCATATATATATTATAACGAGGTGCCCGGCGCGTCCCCGCTATAATTAACTTATCAACATAACCGCCAGGGAGCGCTAGAGGGCTGGAAATTTACGAAAAATTAGGAGTTCTGATCGGGAATCGAACCCGATACCTTTGGACTGCCAAGTTGGAATCTTCTCCAGCTCTGTAACGCCACGTTACAATATATATATATATATATATATATATATATATATATATACACATATATTACTAAGATATATATGTCTATAAACATGTCATATTAAGATATATAGAACTAGAATATTAAAGAACTTGGAAACAGGCTAGTTAACGTGATTAAGAGGATGCCCAAGGTGTAACCGTTTATTCTTCCATTCGTCCTCGTATATCCTCCAACTGTCTTAATGTGCACACATGGCATATATACATATATATCCATATACTCGTAATACCACAGGAATATATCTATACTCTAGTAAATTATGCCGACCATTATCCCAGAGGGACATAAACATAGAGATATGGCAACGCAGCGAATATCGCCTAGTAGTTAGGTAAATGGTCGTCACATGTGTATACGCACGTAAATGGCAATATATGGTATACGGCAATATACGCGCATAGAAAACGTTACCATAATGCCGTGTTTATGTGGACTATCCATAATGATTACATGGATTACTCATAAATCACATAATCTAAGTAACGAAATTTCAATTTGATAACAGATTACGGTGCATCGTCTTATTTCATACTCTTGAGGTAAATTCGTGAAATTATTATTTTATCGTGTTGATCTCTGATAAGGCTACGACAGAGAGCTCACGTGACTCGGGCGTTCCGTAAGAATTTGACGACCGTGAATTTAGTCAAATTATTTTTTGACTCTCGGTAGATTAGTCGTTTCTCGATATGTTCGCCTTAATTGGAATAGCGCTTAATTAATGGGGACGATCTACCGAAATTATTGGATCTCGTACATTGACGTCTGTCGTATCCATATGGCCATTGGAGAAATGTCCGGTGAATTTATGCCAATTAAATTTCTTCACCTTGTTCACTGCTGAATTGTTGATGGCGTCGATATTTTTTTTTTTTTTTTAATAAAACTGGCTAAACGTTAACACGAACATTCTACGGTATCTTACATGTACGTCAGGCTTAATTCGTAGGAAAAGCTGCGGTCACGCCTTTGTGTACACTATATGATACGTAAACACATATATATATATATACATATATCTATGTATATATAGCTTAGAATTTATCATACTATAAAGTTACTCACTTAAGACACTATGCAATTAGTGGATATAGGAGAAGCCTTGTCCTGTTACTAATATATCATTCAGCAATTTAGTCATCTTGTGTAAACAAGGAATAAAAGCATTTTTTTTGGATAATTTGAATATCTGAAAAAATTAAGTAAAATAAATTCACCATTGAGACGCAGATTGGTGAAAAAAAAATATACAAGAGGCGCGAAACAAATTTTTGTATACGTTCCTTGGATTTATTTTCATACAAAATTTCGTGCTGATATTAATTGCAAATTTATAAGACGAAATACCTTCAATCGGAATATATAAAGTCAGAGAGAGAAAGAATAATATAATCTTTATAATGAAAAGAAAGGATAAGAGGAAAGATAATTGCATTAAATATCATCTTCCCTTGGCTTTCTCCAAATGGTGCTCTCGATGAATTCTCTTATCTTTACCGACAGAGAATCGATTGGTTTATCTGCTGATTTCATGGATCCTCAATTTCGTTAGGTCAGCCATCGTAATGACATACGTGCACATGTGCGTGACACACTGATCTAATTTCCATATACGCCGAGGGGCCATTTTTATATGTATATCGACCCTACAGCAGGTTATGCGGTACTCGTGCTATTTTTCATTTTTACTTTTTATTATATTTTTTTTATTCTCATCTCTTCGTCTAACCCTCACCTGTTTCTGTATATATATATATATATATATATATATATATATATATGTATATTGTAAATACTCCTATCGTATGCACGCC
>JAYRCB010000709.1:212713-275671 GCA_036026315.1 Trachelus stipa
CTCTTCGTCTAACCCTCCCCTGTTTCTGTCTATATATATATATATATATATATATATATATATATATGTATATTGTAAATAATCCGATCGTATGCACGACTCGCACGAAATGTCCTATGCAAATTTTTCGTTCAATTGCTTGTCCGTTCGATCGATTCACGTGACTCCGAATGAAAATATATGGAAATGGAGTTAAGAGGGTACGTAATATAAATTTATTGTTTGCAAAGTTTACTACACAGGAGATAGGGCTTGATTTATTTTTTTGTTAATTAAATTTTTTATACTCTTATTTCCGTAGTTGATAAAATATCAGAGACAATGATAACGGGTAATGAGATGAACAATGGGTGGGAGATAATTAACTATATAGTTATTATTTCCTTTTAATTATAAACAATGTATCTTGACGTTCGTGGAATGCATTTTATCGCATTTCCGGTTCACTGTACAGGGTTCCCGCGATTCTCAAATACGTCACTTCCGCGAAACTTTTGCCATCCGAATCGAGAGACACGCGTAGGCGGAAGTACTTTCCTCCTGGATACTTTCTTTGATTGTTTAACGCCAGTTTCGTTTGTGAGAAATATCTTACATTAGAGATGAGCGTATAATTATTAATAAGACAATCTAATGCCATTATTTAAAGTGACGTGGATGCTGGAAGCTGTTATCCTGGACCATTAGTACTATACTTCGACATTGGGAAACATCAAGTCCATTTAAAGAATTCAATATTCAATAGGAATAATACACGAATCGGATGCATCTTGTGTTATCAGATTTTAATGAAAATTTTATCATAATATAAATATGTTCGAAAGGAAAGTAACGAGTTCTCATTATAACGGATTATGGCTCTGATCGTTAATCGGCTTTGTTTCTCTCGTTAACGGAAAGTAAGAGGATGAACTGTGTTTAATGAGGTTTAACTCTCAAGGATCTTCTTATACAGTTAGTTATAGGTATATACAGTACCAGTACAATTAAATAAATTTTCAAAATTTTGTATAGGTTAACGCAATGGAAAAGTTCCATTTGGCTGAACGACAGAATAAGAATCCTTTTTGAGGTTAGCTGTGGATTGTTTATCTTTTACATGAAGCTCTTCGAGAAAGAGGCGTATTCTGCAGTTTTATCTTTCATAACCCAATATACGGGGGGAAAATTGATAACTGATACTATAATCTTATAACGGAACATGACAAAATAAAAAAACCATGTCGTAACTCATTTCACCACTGAATTCATGAGAATCATAAGCAGGAAACTGACCTGTCCTTTCCTCTGAAGAAATGTCAAACAGTGACGAATGAACATTAGTAAAATTCCAAGATACTTACGTTTATATTAAATGCTTGTTCAGATTCCTTATCCCGTAGCAGCTTTTCTTCTTCAAAATTATGAAAATGCCGATAACGGTAATTCAAAATCCATAAGACTGCTGTGCAGGTGAGAGAATGCGCATCTTTACACTTATCGTGTCAACACCATCAAATAAATCCAGGTTTATCAACATAACAGGACACAGGAACAACACAGGAGGAAAATTGTGTAAATAATCAATAAGATTCGATCGATTAAACGATGAGAAACAGAAAAGTTAAGTAGATCCTTAAAAATACGACGCGCACATCCGCACTGTGCCAAGGGTGCCGTTCGACTGACTAGCTGCTCCGAAGACAGACTCGACCTGGTCGCTTGCTCGCCCGCGCTTGCTTCAAAGCGCTACACATCTACATGGATTATTACCAAACTAACACAAATATTACACTACGTATCACAGAGAGCAGTTACGGCAATACAGTATATACAGTACATACAATATACGTTTACAAAGGTTCCACGTTGCTGCATACTATGCTGTGTAAACTATTGGGTACTACGAACATATACTGTACAGTGGTACATACTATAGGGAATAAGCCGGGTTTGATACCTGGAAGCAGGGTTTGGACGGACTGTCGCAGTATGAAAACACGCGAATATAGACTTATGGTTGGAAAATTTACGTCCGATATTGAAAGGTATTTTTGAGGAAATTTGTTGCTCCTTTAGTCTACATTAAAGTGTAGTTTCTTTATGAGACTACGTACTGCATACCTGGTAAATGGGACTGCGTACAGTATAGTCGTTTTTGATGAAAGTGTACATAACCTATGGGATGCGTTCAGCGTATACAAACTGGATAAATGATTAAGATGGGAGACCGTTAGGTCTAGCAGTGAGTTACTATTAGATACAGTATCGTTGTATTTATCATGAATGATTTCCTATACGGAATGCAGAGTCATTTTGCGTAACTACCAGGTGTACGCGTATACTGTAAGATTGATCGAATTCTTGGCTATTCTAAAGTGATGTTTCATTGGTTACAGTGGAATTGGATTGATTGGTGCCGCTGTCCGATAGATAAAAACGAATGAAATTTTTTTCGCTGTGCTTTCAAGTAAAAGAATGATGCTAGGAGCGGACCGCAAGGGAAATTAACCTCCAAACCGTATTTTATTCGTTGGATTGTCGCAGAGTGCGACAGACAGCTGGTAAAGACGAATGGTAAGTAAAAAGTAGTGACTGTGAAAGAGAGTGAGAGAGGAAGGAGAAATCGCAAACGATTCAGAGTCGGCGTCAATTCGACGTTGCCCGAAAAAAGTCGTTGCGACGCGGAGCGTCGAGTTTAATGGAAAGGATGCGCAGCGTCGGCGAATATACTATACCGACGTAATTTACGTCCAACGTTTCTGTGAGTTCTTTTCGCGGGACGCCTCCGCCATTTTTTTCGAATTCTCATATATCAGCTTGCTTCGAGCACGTGCATTTACGTCGTGGGAAATTGGACGGGTGATCGCGGTTCACTAGAGAGAGAGAGAGAGAGAAAGAGAAAAAACAGTTAAACATGAACGGTTTGAAACATTCTTCGTTGAATTTTGCAACGCCAGGCGTCGCTGTATCCATTCTTTACTGCCTTTTTTAAATCCATTTCAGAACTACCGAGTTTACGGGTAATCAGTTCATCCAATATTGGCTAAGGAAATATAGATGAGGCGAAAGGATGTTTTTTTAATTTTTTTTTTGTAAAGGACTTTTTAGAGAGCGAGAGAGAAAAAGAGAGGAGAGGAAGAAAAAACTTGAAAGGACTTTTTGGTGAGTAGCGACTAATCCAGCACAACCGCTCGTAAAGTGTTGTAGCGACGTCCGCCCTTTTGCAGGGTTGTATTTAGCATTGGACGATATACGTGCCATGCATGTTCTTTTTTCTTCTTCTTTAAAGCAGTAAATCTACGCAAGCGTTTACGAGCGAGAAACTATTCTGCCTTAAGATACAGAGGGCCAGTAGATTGCGTTGTGGCTCATTCTCGAAATTGAATCCTGAAGAAAAAAAATGCTTATCGTCTGAACGAAGGGATTTGAGTCTTGGCAGACATGCGTCTAGGTATAGAGAGTGCAATCCAATACCATAAATAACCCTTGGAGGGATGCCAAAGGTTAAGGACAGCACACGAGTAACCGCACAATCTTCTCCCACTTGTGTCTTATGGTGAAACAGAAAGAGAGAGAGAGAGAGACTGAAAAATGGAAAGTATGTATAAGAAAGAGAAAAATTCTTTTTGTAATTGCCAATTACTTCGTGGCTTTAATTTTTCTTTACACTCTGATCCTATAGTCACGTACACACGAGGAGGATAAAGAAGCAGGCAGACACCGTGGCGATAATAAATATCCCCAAGCACGATTACGCTCGCGAACCAAGTCAGTCCATGCCTTAGTACCGGATGCCCAACAACAATAACGCCTTTAATTATTACTTGTAATTAAAAGGCATGTCTTGTGCGAGCAGACTAACTGTAGCACCTGTAAATCGTACCTAATAACGTGAGATACCGTTTGGCCGTGAAAAATCTTTGGACTTAACAAATATTTTATATTTCCAGTTTTCTCAAATTTTTTTACCCACTAAAAAACTTTCATCGAATCACCTTTTTTTTACTATAATAACCTGGGAACATCCGGTTGTATCTTTCAAGAGAAGATTCGGCTGTCACACGACACCCCCCCCCCCCCCCACCTCTCTCCCTTACAAAATACTTTAATTCAAAATTTTTCAAAACATCTGTTACCAGTGTGAACGTCGTTTCATTCCGACATGTCGTACAGGCACATTTTCAATGTAGAGCAAAATTTTATGAAGATTAAAGAATTTTTAGAACACGTACCTATATTATATATGTCCGGTAAAGGGACGATGGGAATTTCCAGAAGAGTTGATACACATTCTCTCTCTCTCTCTCTCTCTCTCTCTCTCTCTCTCTCTCTCTCCCCCCCCCCCCCCCCAACTCTCCCTGGTCGCTAGGAATATTGGCATTTTATGAGGTTTCCCAGATAAAATTCGTTACCCTCTCGACAGCTCGTGGAAGCCATGGCGCCGCTAGAATGTTCAGCCGAGTTTCCACCGTTACATACCCATATAGTTACGCATACGTAACGCGTATTTCAAAAAGCGGGTTTAATCGTGATAATCAAAACTCTCACAATATGTGTATATACATAAAACGCGAAAATATAATAACGGCCTAGAGTTCAGAAGTACAAAACGTATAACGATAAAAATGAAATAAGGCCATAAAACCACAATCAACGATCCAGAATGAATATCCAGGAAATTTCACGAGGTAGAATTTAATTAGTGTTTAACCGCTATACGTCGGCTTTTATACGAACGTATGAGTTTGTTGGAAAATACTCATCCCACCAGAAGCATGCATACTTAGTTGAGGATAACCACAGCTTAGGCCTGCGCCACACGATAGTTTTTCAAAGGCGTATTATAAATGCCGCCCATTTGAATTATATTGATTCAAATTGTAATAGCCACATGAAAACGCATATTGATATTGGCGTCATATCTAGCTGACGTTAACATCTGACAGACGTAACTTGCGTTCGAGTGAGCGTTGTGAATTATATGGTTGTAGTTCACAATTTCACCACGAGCGCTGATGCAGCGATATTTATTAACCAAATATACAAAAGTTACGACAGTGTCCTACCGACGTCCATCGAAGTTTGAAACGATGTTAAATGCGATGATAAACAAAATGAGCGTCACAAAGTTTCGATCTGCCGATTAGAAATCGTAGATGACATTAACAGGCATTGGATTGACGTTGCACCGATAGACGTTGAAGCAACGGCGCGTGGTTTTGGCCTTAATGGAAAATAATAAAGTAATTGACGAAATCGGCTTCAGGATCGTCGCCAAGACACGTATAGCTGTCAGCTATTATTTATATGACGTTAAAGAGTAATAAGAGTAATACACAGTTTGCGTAATAAAGCTGATTAAAATGATTCACGTTTGTGTCCAAGAAAATGAAAAATCATTAGCGTATTTTTCCTCTTGCTACTACGCGCCTTGTTACCAGTAAATATTTACACGGGAGAATGCGCGACCGCGCGCAAACAATTTCCGATGTTTCTACACGTACGCGCTACGACACGTTGCGCGAAGAAGGAAGTCAGGAAGGAGGACGAGAATTGTGCGGAACAGAGACTCTCAAACTGGCGCATACTGACACACTGAGAAACTGGTAAAGAACGGAAAATATTCTGACGTGGGAAAAATTCGTACTGTTAACAGTTGCCTACCTAACCTCCTGGTATTATTGTGGTAACTGTAACGCGATTCCGCCCGCGGAAGCCGCACGGGTCTAGCGACCTTTAAAAGCGGTAATGACTTTTAAAATCTAAATAAGAATCCTATACATTGAACGGCACTGCGGAATGAAAAAAAAAAAAAAATGGTAAGCTTCATGATTATTTTTTTCAAATTTAATAATTTTGAAAAACTGTCAAGTCGATGGAATTAAAGTGAACTGTATATCGTACTACCCGAGTAATAGGCTTTATGAAACCGTGGTAAAAAGCCTTACAGGCATGAAATGAAATTTTTGGAACAAATCCAATCAAGGATTTATTTAATTAATTTATTTAATGTTGCCCATAAATAAATCTATTTCAATATATGCGCGGGTAATGGCGAAATATTATTTATAGGATAACCCTTATCTACATTTTTGATGGATCTTTTTATCCTGATCCAGATAACGCGCAAGTTATCTAACAAGGACGAACATTGTTGCCAGCAAGAGCAATAACGTCGTCACGCTTAGCTGAATCGTCGACGTTGAATTGCAGCCATCTTCTTCGCACGTGCTGCACGTGGTCCAGGACTCAGAATCGATATCCTCATTCAGCGCAGCACAGCTCGCTGATGACGTCCCGGCATAACATCCTCTTTCAGTCACGCTCTTTCGGTTTTCTGAAAACGAGTAGAGGTTACTAGGGTACCAAAAAAAATTCATCCTGATACACAATCGAGCTACGTACTCGTGTAGACGACCTTGTAACACACGTAATCTGCACTATTTCTGGGACTCATCATACCGGAAATGTCCCTTTGGACTACGTTATGTAACAGAGGAACATCCAGATCTAAAAGTTTGAGTAAGATTAGATTCTTTCTGCAGTCTAAATTTTGATTAAAAATTGACATTTCTCTACCTGATTTCTGTAACAAATTTTCAGTGGTAGTGGGACTATTTGATCCGTCAGTACTGGAACCATCACTCTCTGTATTGGCATTAGAAGCAGGACTGGCAGAAGCAGCACTAGTATCTTCGGCAGAACTGTTTTCGGTACCGGATGAACTGGAACTCTCCGTAATAGTACTGGAGGCTGTTTCACTATGATCCGAAGTATCCGTGGTCACTTCAGATTCCGTAGAACCGGAAGCACTCTGAGTACTGGTACTTGCTGAATTTTCAGTAGTGAATTTTGTACTTTGAGAACTGGATGATTCTCCAGATTCTGTAGAAGATGCTGCGGACGCTGAAGTTTGCGTGGAACTGGACCAGTCCGCAGTAATCGCATTTGCCGTGGATGACATGGTCGAGGAACCACATGTCTCTGTTTCGATATCTTTCAGATTCGATGAACAGGATGGATTCTCCAAGGATGAGCATACGTAGCACTGCAGGGCCAGGCCTAATCAAATTGTTTAAATTATTCAAAAAAATTTTTTTTAATTTACTTCACTTTATTATACTCACCATGGTGTACTGCGAGCAGTACCAGGATCGGTAATAAAATTCCGGAAGTGAACTCTGGAGACATGATGGCCTAACGCCGTCAGGACTGCGAATGCACTTTGGCACCTCTATGAATTCATAAAAGGAAGTGGACATTGCGTTATCACAGTTTTCATCGGCTATCACATAGATAAAACTTGCGATTATACCGATACGAAAAACCGATCAATACCTTCGTTTACGGCGAAAAGTTATAAGAGTGCTCATTACAACTTGTATAATAAATTGGCTATCGCTATGTTCGTCACGATTGTCGTTGTATTTAAAAAAAAATTATAATCTTCTCCACTTTGTATCTTTATCGCAACGTAAAAATATATCTATAATGACGAATCCGTATATATTTATCGTAGTTGCAGAATTTTTATACTCGTTTTTTTTCCAACAATTAATATTTCAAGGGTAATGATAGGCAATAACGTTGGTATTATCTCATCGAAGAAAAATCTGCCAAGTAATTTCCCATCGAAGGATCCTTCGCGATTAGTCTTCATTCAGGATTAACGTCTCGTGGTAGATTTATACAGAGCTCCAATAAATTCACCGCCGCGACGCTCGGCGTCTGTACCGGTATAAGAGTTAAAGTCCTCGGAATCTTGCTCCGTACGACAAAAAGTAAAAAAAAAATAAGACAGCAAAGAGAAGTAGAATTGTCGAAAATAGAAAGTAAAGGATAGCAGTATGCGAGTTGTTTGAAAAAAAGGTAGACATAAGCAGGAAAAGGGCGACTATGTATACAGATATGTAAGATCCGTCGCGGCGCCATGAGAATGTAAATATTTAAAATCCATCTTTCTTCACAGTTCATTCCTCGATGATGATATTTTCTCTGTATGAAATATGAATACCCTCGCTTTATCATTTCGTACATTTTCCCTTGAGATATTTACATCTTCGTATTCCCATACAGGAATTTATTTATCTGCTCTACAAGGGTTCGGACCAAGAAGGTCCCTAATCCTCGAGTATTTCCAGGAGCAAACACATTCTATAGAATTCTATGGTATCTAACTGTCTAGGCAAAACTAACCAAAGTCTCAAGGGTTATATCGAAAAAAATTGTAACTTTTACGGGATTATCCCGAGGGAAGATTTTATAGGTCTCCCCAATGAAGACTGAAGGAGCGAAGAGACATTTTGAAGAAGGTATTGCAACCTCATAGTCATAAGGTACAGCACGGCTCCTTTATGAGACCAATAAACATGGCTGCCGATAAGCCAGGAACAGTATACCTGTATATATGTTGATTTAAAAACTTCAAAAATGTATGAATAATTTCACTACGAATGAATCAAATAAGACGTCAACTTCATCGTCGACTACGAAAACTGTCCAAGTACACTTGCAAGCCCAGCTAAGCCGTCCGTATACATCAAGAACTTTGCTTCCTTAGCAAGTTCAGCAAGTTTTCTTATCTAGCCAAGTACTCCACCTTCCGTCGGCAGCAACGCGTTCCGTTCCTGGCGTTATTTTTCCAGGACGTCAGGGGGTCATCAGGGGTCGTGAGAGAACGACTAGTCCCGAGGAACTGGTAGCTCGGGAAGGTTACCGGATGAGATCAAGGCACAGAAATAGTTTCTGAACCTTGACTGAGTTTCCTGCGATTTAAAAAATGTCAAATTAGTTTGCCGCTTTATTAATACGAACGTACTATATAAGTGGAGGTACCATGGAATTTCGCATACCTATAGAACAACAGATTCTAGTAGCCATAACGTTAGGTCCTACAAGGTACCAGAAGACTCGACCGCTACACGTACCTCTCCTGGGTCTTCTGTGAGAAGATCCGTGATAATGAGAGAATCCAAGCAAGAGGAAGGGACCACCATTATTGTTACTTTATTGTACCTAGCACCTCTCTACGTGATGGTATTCCCTTCCCACACTCAACATCAGGAATAATAATGACATAAGGACGGTACCATGTCGTTGACTCCGAGTACTCTTACCCCCATCAATCCTAGCCATCGGAATGAAACGACCTGTAGGAGCGGCGTCGTTGCTGATGCTGCTGGAATGTGCCAGGTACCATCCTCAAAGGATGAATCGGCTGAGGTGGGTAAAGCAAACTTGCACGTAGGTATGTAACGTGTCGGGAAATGGCTGAACTATGAGCTTCCCTGTATCTTTCACATCTATTAGATTCACAACACTGGCTCACGGACCTGGCTGACTGTAGTCCACCTTCTCCTCAGCATCCCATATCCACCAGCAGGTCCCTTGCACCTAGGCCTTCTGGGTACGTCGTGCGCAGGAATTCGTATAGAGTTCTGCATACTTTCATCAGCTTGTCAAAGCAACGTGCAAATGGGAACGCGATGCGTCGTTGTAAATAACGAAGGAGGCTTAAGGAATCCTCTTCTAAGGTCAGTCAATTGCTTCCTGGCTAGATACGTACTTGGTGATGTTACTCAGGGTCATTACTCATCGACGTCTTTTCACCTGTGCTATCATCCGCTACCTGTAACAACTACCTGACTTCGTCTTGGGTAACGTATAGGACATGGAGCTAACACAAAAACCTGTTACTCACTACATTTCATTCAGCTCTTATCTCTGACCCAAATCTCCCCACTAGGTCTCTTGGACCTGATGAGACAATGTGGACTACCTATTTGTTCCAGTGATCGAAAGAATCCGTTCCTCAGGATGCTGCTTAGCTCAAGTCGATTTCCATGAGGATGCTGGGACCTTCGAAAGACAGATCTATCGATATTGTAATATTATCATGATAAGGATGAAACTGTTTCTAAGTGGTCCGTTACATGATCTTCGCGTCTCTTCTGGTTCATTCGCTGATCTTGATCAAGTGGAGGACAACAATGAGTCTTCGCTCCGATATAATCTCGACAACGTCATCCTACTTAATTATCACCTGGAGCAGGGAGTGGCGCTGGTCGGAATCGTGGATCACCTTGTACTCTATGAATTTTTCATAAAGAGGTAAAAATATAAAGTCAGGGTATCTTATAGGAACAAAAGGGTTATCTCGAATATCTTGTTATCTCTATCTCAAATAAAGGGAAACACATGGTTCAGACTTTTTAGAAATTTTTTTTTTCTTTAACATTTACGAGAATTCTCGATAACGGCGTCGTGTAATCAATGGGCATTCTAATCAGTAACTGATAAGGCACTTTGATTATTTTACGAGGATCGACGTGCGAGTATTCCTGGGTTATCTCAAAGTTTCTATATGCTGATATGGTAACCAGTAATGACTAAAGACTTTTTGGGTCAAGGCTCGTGTCTCATTTCTCACGGTGACTCTTCTACGTACTTACATATAACTACAGGTATACTGTGTGAATACTGCGAGTATCACCAACTACAATATACAGGAATAGATTATGCTCGAGCCTCTATCATACTAAAACTGAAACAACCGTCGACCGTCAAAGTGACGTGACACTGCTCGCGATAAGACGTATTATAATAATTTATGGTGACCATATGCGGGATGTTGAGGTCGACATGGCCTTCAGTTATATATATTTTTGTTTCCCCATTTTGACACATTATTCGCGTAACGCATCGTGACTAAGACGAAAATTTTCCAAGTCATTGCCAGAGTGCTCGGTAACCTCAAAGGATAATTTAAAAATTCCAACTACCAGTACCCAAGTACCTACGTATTAATTCCTTCTTTCTGATTATTTTATATTCTCCCTGGGAACGCGAGATTTAATTGTGATTAATCACCCGGTTCTTTTAATTGCAAGATAAGCGTCCTAGATAATTATGGGAAATGTACCGGGGAGCATTGTTTTTCCGGATTTCCATGGGAAGTTCAGCCGCGGCATGTAGAACCCGATAGCAGCCACTGCGAAAGTCAGCTCCGAGCGAAATAGTCTGTTCTTACATTTCTGCTTGCATTTCTACATACGTCCACATGTGTACGCAGTCTGCACTTAGCCATGCACCATGCATAATTTTCTTTTACATGAAACCCGCACTTAACCTTCTACCGGTGATCTCAAGTCGACACGAGGTTCAGGGTTTCTCTATGCAGAATGCCCAGTGGTAGCTTCTATATTGAAATTACCTATAAGCAGATGTGTGTACCTTATGGGATATGGACCAATAGAAATAAGAAACGCACGATGACCAAGCGATGCCGTAATTGCACGAGCGACTCTCTCGAAATATCTTATAGTTACGTATCATATGTGTAAAGGTGGATTCACAGTAAAGTATCTAATGGTGAGTGATGTCAGATAATAATTCATAGTGATGAGCACTTTCCAATTTCTCACTTGGATTACCACCTGGAAGAATTTTTACTGTTATATTGCGCACTCCAAGGGAAACTGCGAAATGGCTCTTTGGTATTTTTTTTTAAAGTAACATTTTTAAATTACCCAAATCCAAATTTATATTGTTCTATTTTCAAGTCTACACGTCGCACGGTAATGTTGGCTGCGACAAAGTTAAATGCAAATCCTGAGGTTTTTTGAATAGGAAAACCATAGAGGCTGACAGGGTCGTATGTGTAAAGGATGAAATTTGCATTTTGCACTTTCTGAACTTCTCTATCTACATACGAGACTTGACTTTTGCTATGGACAATATTTGCACTGTCGCACTTAAGCCCAGTTCACACTGTCCAATCCTAAAGAACTATATGAATCGTACTGGTAGTTTCCTCTCTCTCTCTCTCTCTCCAAAGTAATTACGTACGATGTATTCCTTTCCGCCTTTAGCATTTTCCTTTGAACCACCCTTTGTTTTTGTAACGTTGGGCGAGTTTCGTTGTAGCGACAATGGGCGTCCTGTGTTGATATTAACTGCAATTGAAAAGACTGTCTTGTTAGATAAAAAAGAGCCGTATGCTTCATTCATGATTGCAACGAAGAGGAGGAAAAAAAGAAAAGAATTTAGAATGACATTAACCTAGATAATTAAATCCTGACCGACTGACAGGTAAAAGTTGTCAAGCATGTCTTATGGAAATGAGTTCGGTAATTTTTTCGCATTTTGTAATAAATGCCCAGACATTGCCCGCCCGACTATGCGGAGTTACGTTACTTCATTAATGTTCTCCGAGGTTTTTATCGTTGAATTTTGTGCCTGGGGAATTATCCAGTAAATGTCTAAATAAGATGCTCAACATTCCTAGGAATACCTTGAATACCGGCAAGAATACTTTCCTTCGTGTAATGCCTAACCCAACCGGAAGTAACGGAGGAAGGAAACACGGTTGGTAGGCAGACAGACAGGTAGGTGGGTAGCTGTACTAGGTAAGTACCTAAGTAATGGTCAGGGGTTGGATGAAAAAAAAAGGCTGACCTTCACAAGCCATTTGCCATAATGGATGTTAGCATAGTTGCACTAATTTCCTTTGTAGGCTTCAGCCTGGTTTTCACGCGGTCTAAATTCCATCAAGACCCACGAATACCTATACCAGGGTTCATTACTTCTGCCACGAGGTCTTCCTGGTTAACCAAGTGATTCCTTTAAGAAAACGTATCGTACCACTCATCACTGTTAATTGACAGAAAATCAGGAAAGTCATTTTTTATATTAAAATTTTTGAAAAATCGTATAATTTTTTTAAGATTCAAAAAAAAGTTAATAAACGCACCATGCAAATTTTTTAGACTAAAGTATTCGGGGTACTTAAGTCGGCACACATCTTAAAAAGAATTCCAGGTAGGAGAAGATTTTTTTTTCAACGATTTCTGCAGAAATTCATGACCCACGCCCAGGAGACTCCTTTTCGTTCGTTGAACCCTGCACAGGAACTTTCACAGCCCAACAGGAACGGTCATCGTTTTTTCGAATGTTACCGACCGGGGGAAAGGTAAAAGGATTCAAAGTCAGAGGATTCGGATCTCATAGAAAGTAACGTGTGTTTCGTAATAGCAATGTACGTATTCAGATTTTATATTAGCCTCGTGTCAAAGACCGCCGACGGGTAAATCAAACCACGAATATCTTATAGTATTAACCTAGACCTTAAAAATCATTGGATCTTAAACACGTTTCAGTGTAAAAGCGTCATGAATATTAACCAGGATCATACGAATAGACTTTGTATGTTAAGAATTAATCAAAATAGTGTTCGTATGAATACACGTGTATCGAAGACAAAAGAAAAGCTGACAAGTGTGTAAAAGAATTTTTAATTAAATAAATAATTACAGGCCAGAATCGAAAACAATAGCGGACCGATGGCCATGGACGCGAATGAATAACGTTTCTAAAGAGAATGAAAAAAAATGTTCAGATGGATGAAAATTTTTTTTATCAACCGTTCGACGGTTACGAGTCCTCTAATCGAAGGACAGGCAGAATTCGCTGAATAATTTTGAGAAATTGCATGAGGGCATGCAAGGTGCGTCCACGTGGGCGCGCTATAAATTCAAATAGTGCGCATGCGCATAAAGTTTTTCCCTATACCGAGTGACATAGAAACATTAATAAATCCTTGCACAGTACAGGGTGTTTCAGTGCAAAAAATCTGTATGATAACGAAAAATAAAATACGAATTCGATAATAAAATTGGAAGTTGCCAATAAAAATAGTGTTATTTTCACTTGATTAAATATCACAACGCCAAGTGGTACTCGACAAGAGATTAGTTTTTAAAAATTGAAGTATCTTGATGAACGAGAATATTTACACGCATGAATCCGACATAGAGAGCTATCTATACCTATATGTACACTTATTTATTTATGAGCGACGAGACGTCCAAAGTTTTTGAATAATTCATACCGCCCATAGAATACTTTTCCCTAGACTTTCGTTATCCGTCCATTATCTTGCATTCGTCTTGACGGACCTGTACTTGTATCTTTTCTCTTATATAAAAAGCACATCTGATATACAGGACGAGGACTGGTCGCATTCATTGCTCGCAGAATCGGATTAGCAATAATAAATTAATCCACGATATTTTCTCTTTATCCTAAAAAATTAAACGGTAATATATTTTATTTATAATTATATTTTTTTTCGTCTTTATATTAATAATATATTAATACCTTTCAAAAGGTTATTCCTTTGACAGGTTATATACAGCACCCACTGCAGCTTCAGCTAACCTCACCGGTACCGTAATTGCCATGATGGACGTTACACGGCTGGAACCTTCACCTTGGCTCGGCACGAACTCAACGACTTCCTTACGATGAGACACACAGCAATTTCCCCGGGGATAATAATCGAATACTCTGTAGTAGATTCTATTTGGGATAAGGAGACTAGGAACCGTGACACTTTGGATCGCGATCGCTCAAACGTTCTAGTATACAATATATCTATATATATATATATATATATAGCAAGGCATACACAGTGCGGGATCGTTTCTAAAATCAATTTCTATTAGTATCGAGAATCTGCTTGTTTCTCGACTAATGGCCGCCCGAGGCGCAGGGTACACGCGCGATGTATAGTAGAGTTCGGAGAAGAGTGAGCGAAGAAAACAAAAGAATTATAATCCAAGAGTGTGTCGCAGTTGTATTTAATGTGACATATCATTTTTATTTGTCTGTTAAACGTTTTATTTGTTTTCCTCGTAAGATCCGTGGATAACGATGACTCGTATAGATCGACGAGATTCTTCGGATCTGATAAAAGTTTGAAGCTCCAGGATTCCTTCATGGAGAAAGCACCGCCTCGACGAAAGCCAACGGAGTTTCGCACGTCGTCAGAGAAAGCCGACGTCTACTTCATTGTTGCTCCGGGCATCTTTTTGCTTATTCTTAAGTCTCCTTAATGAGGGGGGCCCACAGGTGTGTCTATACCCAAGAGGCACACGTGTTCCGATACATGAAATACGCCCCTGGCGAAAATTTATTGTGTATACGTAACGTTAAACCGTGTATACTATAGTATGGTTTAATATAGTATATAATATATAAAGATGACATACTAAATTGCAGTAGCCGGCACTACAACTGTTTTCTATTGTCTCTATGGGAGTCAGATTTTTTCCTCTATTACTTCATTTTTTTCTGTTCCTCTCATTCTTATTTTGGGACATTCGCTTGGAATCATCCAAGCGTTTTGTATCGACCTCGACCTCAGGCTGAATCTTCTTTGCGTAACCCTCTCCTAATTCTCAGGACAAGAACGACGGAACATTTAACGAGCAAGCAAATGATTACTTTCAGGGTCTGACAATCGCCAGGTTATATACGACCTCGAGATTCGTGTAGAAGATGGGAAGTATTTTGTATTGCGGTGAAGTCACTTTTTTTATGTGTTTCTATCTGCCGAATGATTCTCTTGAGCATCGCAATATTTTACTTTTACCTTTTTTTTTCCTTTACTTTATATCCACACTCTTTTCACTACTTTCGTTCATCTTTTTTCCAAGTATCCAGCTTTTTTCATTTCTTCAGTCGCTTTGTGAGATACAGCAATTTCTCAGTCTCAAACGCAGTGAGAGTTTCTTGATTTTGTCGATGCGCTCCATTTAGTAGTAAATGAGTCCGACGGTAGTGTTTATATGTAATATTAGCACGCAATGTTAATGGCTGGAAAGATTTGTTTATTATATTTGTGGCTGACTTAATTATTCCTCTCGCTTGCTAATGACTCAGCTTCACGTCTTTTTCTTCTCAAATGCCAATCGGATGCTCCGCTCATTTTATTAAATGATTGATAGCTATATATATATATAGGTACTTATCATGGCAGACTTCAAGGCTATGGGCAAATTTTTCTTTAACGCCTGACAGTCAAAAGATATCGAATTTGCTAATAGTCAAGTGCGTGTAGGAGATCCTTTCTCCAATGACGTTTTTGTGCGATTCAGCGCTTAGATCAAGAAATCTAATACTTGCGCCTCCGGCGCCACCGTAAAGAAAGCGGAATTTATTGGCAACGGAAATATCGTCTGCTCACTCGTCCGATATACAATATGTGTCAGTGATACGTATCTGATATTTACGAGTCTTTTCGATACGTCACGAACAAAGTAATACACGTAATCGGCCAAGCAAAACAAATGTGTATGCTGTGTACAGTTCTGTATAATTATATTGAAGAAAAATATAAATTTTCTTAAAAATTGTCTTTCGCCATTTTTTTTGTTACTACCCGTTGATACTGGCGATAAGGGTCAAGAGATTATCAATTATTTAAAATCATATTGTTAAGATAATAATATTTTTGTATATCTCAGTGTAAGGTTTTCGTTTTTGTTTTAACTCAAAAAATCCATTTTGCCTACTAATTTGCACGGGGTTAAATGTAATCGTTTGCAAAGGAGTCCTTCCTTTCGAAATCGTGTGTATAATAGACCCGTGCCTGAGGCGTATAAGAAGAGCGAGCGTGACGCGCCTACATTCAGACTTCCAGAGTATCCAGGTCCAAGTTCCTCTCGCGGCCAAGTTCAGGGTTAACAAGATCCGATCCTGGTTTACCCCACCTTCTCCACAGCGAGTACCTTACAAAAGTCCACCTTCCTTCCAGACTCCAGACGACTACGGACCCAACGCCATAAACCTCAGGGGCCTTGGTTCTCAAGATCGTTTTATTTCGTACCCGCTCGTCCCTACAGAGTGGGCTCCTTTCGTTTTCTTTTATTTCTGCCTTTCTCGCGCCCCTTCGCCATTACCGCACCACTTCCTTCGTCGGCCTGGCGAATAACGTCGTGACCCACCGGCCACTCTTAAGCACTGCGCTAGAGTTATATTATTTTTTTCTCTTAAAATTCGGTCCATGAAATTCCTAGATGAATTTCTCAATGGATCTTTTACGCTACTTTTTGTATATCCAAAGCTACTTTCAATTCTTAAAGCGATGGTCATCTCAAGTGACGCTGATATAGATACCAAATTTTATATAGTATATCATACACCTATGTTACGTACACACAGTAAACGTATTTGCTGCCGTTCAAAAGCATCAAAGGAGCACGTAATCCTTGTAGACAGTGTACGACCAAGCATAAGGTTTACTGAGAGGATTCGCTGGACTCGTGCAAATAGAGGTCCTGTAGGTTTTGAACAGGCACCTCTATCTGTCTATAGGGATGGAGTGACGTTAAGCGGGTCGGCAATCTCTCTCGTTCACTTGCTCGCTGCAAACCAGCCTGAATAGTAGAATGGCCAGTACGAAGTAGCTTTTACGAAGTAGTTGTTTGACGTCTCCATTCGATCGATAATACGCCGAGATACCGCACGAGCAGAAGACCGTAACCGGTCTGTCAGTTGAGATAAGGTAAATTCTGGGTATCGATCACAGGTCCTGCAGCAGTTCAGGTTACATTCTATGGACAAAGGGAAGAAGCCATGTCGTCATACTTTCACAGATACCGTGCTGAGTGAATGGATAGGATAAAGTTTCAAAAGAATTTTTTTTAACTACTTACCGATACTTGAATACTTAATTGTATACGGTGAATAGAATTTTTCTTTAAATATTCTCCTCCTGAAAATTTGGATATCCGCAGCATTCATGATCGTACGATACTACCGGAGTCCCTTTGAGTTCTGAAGGGATTTACTTTTTGCTTTCTTTTCCTCTCTTCCTTGTCTTTCTCTTCACTCCTTGCTTCTCCCTCAATCCTTTTGCCTTACTCAACGTCTCGCGTTCTCCGATCCTTCGCGTCTCGTGGATGGCTTCGCCGTCTGCATCCTGGAATGCGGTTGTTCCACTCGAGAAGGTATCGCCGCCTACGTATTCTTGACTCCAGTGGGATGCTGTGATGTAAGAAGGATAGGAAGGTTAAAATTCGCGAAGGGATACTTCACGATACTGACCTCGTAAATCGGGCGCCATTGTTCTCGATATACGCGATCGATTCGATATTGGATAAATCGATGAGGAAGCAACATCGATAAAGAATTTCTATAATTAATTGTGAGTATGTACCGGGTTCACGTGAAAGGATATGAAAATTAGTATTGACGTCATTACGAATCCTAAGGATATATTTGATTTTTATATCCATTAGATACATAGAATAATATTTATATACTATGTACGTACATCAATCAGTATCTGACAATGTGCCGTTATGTCCAGTTACCAATTCTTTTTTGGTACTGTCGATGCTCATTGAAATTGGAACCGTGTCACCGGAAGTGGGGCTCTGAATGATTGCAAGGAAGTGGGAAAATGGGACCAGGTAGTACATCAAGAGTAATGAACCTGCAGGGCATGTTGATAAGGAGCCATATCTATAAATCAGGATAAGAAAGCTTTCGTTCATTAAACTTTCTTTGTTTATGCTCTTCTAGGAAAAAATCGCCAAAAATAGTTACCTGTCTCATAAATTGAAACGACCTCCATCCGGTTCCGGTAGCAAGTGCTTATTCAGAACACAAATAGACGTAATCCGTGCAGTAAAACATGTCGTATGATAAATCATACCCAAGCGTTGAATTGTCATGTTGAGAGTTTCTACCGGGTGTTCGATAAATAATATTATTATTTACATCACGTATCAAGCATTATTTTATTAACAACGCTCAAACGCTGAACACTTTGCCTCCGGTAGAAGATGCTCGTTTACCTCTTATAAACGAACACTTTACAAGGAGAAAATGGGAAGACCCGGGATTGGCCTGGAGCCATCATGTATGGATCATTAAAGAATCTCAGCCATTTGGGGTCTATCATTAAAATCTTGCTCGACGTCATGGAAGCAAGCTGCTACGAATTGGACGTTTCCCATAGTCGTCATCAATATCATGAAGATCTGGAGGATCGATAAAACCGCTATCGTCATACCTAGTGCATCGAGAGCCAGGAGATCTTGGTGGATGTACAGGATGTAACGGATGGATACTGCGAAATATGTAAAAGAATAAATTTAAAATAAACATACAATTTTTCACAGTCTTTAAACAAATTAAAAATTACCTGGTGCATCTCGAAGGACTTGTCTCAAGCGGCTCGTCGTATCTGCGTGACAACATCGTAAAGTCTCTGTGCGCAGCCACCATTTTCTGAAGACGGGATATAATCTCGTAATCAGGCGAGCAAATTGGCTCTGATAACAGCTTCGCAACGGACACACGGAAGGTTTGGAGCTGCAAATAAAGTTAGAATTACAATTTATTACATTTTTTTTTCATCCGATCCAAGTGATCCTTATCCCTTGTTATATTTGATTGTTCAATTGGACTTGTAAATCTTATGCAAGAGGATCGCGACACGACCGATTTGCAAATCGCTCATGAAATCCTGGCACGCGTCGCTCGATGAAAACAATTCGCTAATGTTTCGAAGTAACTTTGGCGAATGGTAAACGTGGTCAGAATAATTTGATCACTGGGTATTGTATCATCCAGACAGGTCGGTATAGCTATCTACGTATGCAAAGACTAAAGGCGCATGTGCAATGTGGACACGTGCTATCCAAGATCCTCCCGTCGTGTCACGACAGTTTCGCATTAAGGATTCTTAAAGGATTTGTGATCCACCGTTCATGAATTTCCAGGAAATCAAACGTTCATTGCTTCAATCCTCTCCCCTTGTTACATCTCACTCTTGTCCTCGTTTCATAATTAAGCAGTTGAATGGCCGAGTTGAAATTGCTATAAATGCGATTGCGTATGAAGAATCGCGACGCAGCTTGGATTCAGGATTCGCCAACTATGCAAGTTCACCTAATACCTGGGTGCGGTAACTATCGACTCCTTTTTTTTAGATTAATTAAAATGATTATAAAAAATTTACCTGCGACTCTCGTCTTGTGACATCAGCCAGATTTTGCTTAACCTGTGCCAATTCGTCTCTTAATAACTGAAGAGAGTGATCGTTAATTGATCTTTCTTGCTCTGCAGTTTCTGTAGTATTTCTTATTTGATCCTTGAGCATCGTCAACTTCCGGTTCAAACGCGTCCTCAGCATCTCACTCTCCACAAGACGCTTCTGCAATTCTTCGATCTTTCTACTCCGTTCAAGAGCGGCAATCTAACGAAGATCATTTATGGATCGTAAACAGATATCATTATCAGGATGATCTTTGATTATCTGACTACCTTGTAATCCGCGGCTTCCGTAAGCTGCGAACTAAGCTCACGATTCCTCGCTTTTTCCTCGGTCAACTGAGTTTGCAGTCGGTCTACCTGCTTCATTAACTTCTTCGCCCTATATAATTTTATCCATCTTAATTATATAAAATTCATTGATGAATTTTTTTAAAGATAAAATCTTTAACTACCGTAAGTTCGCCTCATCGCGTTCTGTTTGTAGCATCGATTTCATCCTGGCACTGTCTTCCTGAAGGGAGAGTTTCCGGCGCAGAAGGTCCAGGTGAAGGTCTCTACGTTGAAGCTGCTCCCGGAGTGTTCTCACGCGTCTTTGCAGTTGATAGACCACTGAAGTCTGTGAAAAAATTGACACAGTTCTTGCGTGAGCTTAGACTTAACGAAGTGATTAATTTTTTCATTGCTTTCCCAGGATTTTCACAGGTCGATTCGGTTATCCTGCCGAAAGGATCTGGATAATAATTTGTTTTGTTCTCATGAGCCTGCGCAAAAAGGACTAAGCTCTACCAAGGATTCACGTGCCTACGTCTTACTTCTTTCAGGTAAGGAAGCTCGTGGAACGACCGCTCCCGTCGTATCCTGGGAAACGTTGTGTAGTTGCGGCACAGTAGCTACGTATACGAGCGCAACAACAGAGATAACGATTAATATCGGATACAAAGAATCATCGGGAGATACTTATTTGTCTTGGACAATTTATCTTATTCATCACCTTGTCGACGAGCTTGTCCGTTTCCAATCTAGCTAGCTGCTCGGCTCGCATCAGAAGAGATTCAGTTTGGAGGTCGATTCCAACTTCTTGAGAAATTTCATCCATTTGCATTGCTTTGCCAAGTCGTTCCAGAAAGGTCATGAACTGTGAAATTTAATAGGAATTATTGATGTCCAATCACAAAAAAGATTTACTTAAAATGGGATAATAAAAATTCTACTGTTACCGTCTGCTTATCTCTGCGCAAAGATTCCTTCGACAGCTCGCAGCTCGTAAGTTCAGCTTCCAATTTGCGAAGTTTTGCTTCGAGAGCCGCACGATCTTCCTCCAGTGAACGTGTCTTTACCATCGTCGTCTCAGCTAATTCTGTTTGACGATTTGCAGTCTCCGTAGCGAGATTTAATTTCTCTTTTAGACTTTGAATTTTCTGGGGAATAATTCATTAGTACTTGATATCATCATTATCTTGTTATCTAGATAAATTCATCTCACCAGTATTTGATCCTTGTTATCTGCAAGTATCTCACGAATGCCATCCCTAATGGCGTTTTCATTAGATTCGACGAATCTGTTAGGATTGCTCAAGAGGATAGCTAGAGATTCCAAAAAATGCCGAAAGTCATTTTGAAGCCTTTGACCCTTTTCCTCGCGAGCCTTTAAATCCTCTGTACGAATTCATATTAATGAGACACAATTCTATTAACAATTTTTCAAAAAATAAATCCCCAGATTCCAACCTCTTAACTGACAAATTAAAGCTTCCTGACTTGATATATTTCCAGTGGCGCTAGTGATGCTTCTGTTAGCATTCACCAGTTTATCTCTAAGTTCATTCAAATCCCTCTCAGCGACGCGGTATTGCATTTCCAAACATTCCTTTTCCTGCAGTATCAAATAAATGAAAACATAACGTAACCTTAACGTTTGAAATTGCCTCGAAGCAGCATGTGACATCTAGGGTTTTTTTAAATCCTACCTGACGCAGTCGTTCCAGGTCGACCAACTGCGCGTTGACTTGCCGTTGCAGCTGTTCCTTTTCGACGGTTACTCTGTCCAGTGCGTCTCGGCAATTTCTAAAGTCTACCTCCATGTTCGTTAAGTGCGCCTCTACGTTTGTAGACTTGCTGCGTAAACGATTGACTTCCTGAACAAGTTCCTCGGCTTTGTGAATCACCACGTCCGGACTGTGATGACTACTGTCAGTATAGTCCACATTCAGAGCATGTGCCAATCTTCGTACAAAATCCTGGATAAGAGGTTAGAATACGTATGACAGCAGAATCCCGACAACGTAAGTACAGATTTCGTTATTATTAAATTGTATAACCTGGAGATTGAGACGCGCACGTTCCTTCAGTTGAATTTCTTCGGCGATATTGTGTTCCAGCTGTCGAATTTTCTTGTCGTATTCCCTGAGTTTGTCTTCGTGATACTTAACCTCTCTTTGAAGACCCTGTATAGTGATTTCATTGCGTCCTTGATTAGCGTAGAGATTTCTCTCTCTGTCTTCCAATTCCTGAAGTCAACTTACTAGATAACAAGCTATTTTATGCTCTTTATATTATTCAATAACTCCACGGACCTGTATTCTCTTCTTTAAACTGGAGATTACAGAATTCTGTCTTGCTGCTTGCTCCTTGAGTTGATCTGCTTCGACCTGGAGCTCTACGACCCTCTGGTCGCGTGACCTGACAGTGCTCTTCATTTCCTGAAGCTATATACTACAATGGTAAGTAAATTAAAATTATTAGATCAAATTTCATAACATTTTACCTCTGTCATAAGCCGATCACGTTTATATTCTAATGCCGCCAATTCGCTTCTAAGAGTGGTGGTTACGTCATGTGACATCGCGTTTTCCGGATCGATCTGTATGATGGACATAAAATTATGAGGAAACCTAAGAAAAGTACAATAATTATCGTTTATACTTACCTACACAAAGCTACGTGATATATCACAGATCATTTTACTACAAAAAAAAACAGATTTAAAAGCATAAATCGATAATTATCGATAGATTTCAGAAATAGGGAAAGACCTTTGACATCTACACGGTCCTGACCTTTGACCTTACTCTCTACCTGAGAACACCAAATCTCATGGTAATCCTCATGCTTTTGAAAATCCCAACGATTTTTAACCTTACTCGTAGATCTTGATAAGCTCTTGGATACGTTAATCTCTTTATTTTCAAAATGGCACGTACTGTATATGGTCACTCGATAACACAAATTGGTCGCATAAATTGACGTTCTAATACGATGATAATATATTGCACTATAGAAGAAAAGAAAAACCTTTTTTTTATACGAAAGTTAATTTTTTATACGTAACAGGTGAATTTGATAGAATTTACCCTAACATAATTTATCAACAAAGCATACTCTATGGTATTTGATTCTATTGAATTCACCGGACACGAACCCCATGAATCCTGATTATGAAGCACAAGTTAGGGTTTCACCATGAAAACTTTTTAAACTAATTTTTTTTATCTTTCACGTGAAATACACCCGAAATTTTAATTCCTGTTATCAAGATAGATAGCGCTTATCTGTTATAGTGAAATGTTTTATCATGATTCCTGTAGGCGCTACATAGGTGTGTTATTATATATTAAATATTAAAATATATATGTGCGTATATATATATATATAGCCTTGCCTTGCGATATCATCCTGGCATATACGCGAGGCTTCTAGCTTTGCGAATAAAAGCGATCTGCACGAATTGGCGGTTGTTGCTTGAATACAAGATAAGTAGGTAAAGCTCAGTTCACAAGAAGATGAAGCTTACGTGACTCGAATGGTGCTATGCACGGAGAGACTCCTGCGAGTTACTATACAATAAGAAGGGTGCAAAGGGGGTAGCTGTTACTATAAATAAGTTCTGCATATCATGGACATTCGTACCCAGGAACCAGGAAAGAGCAGGTACCTGGTGTATAAAATATTATGAGTATATTGGAAATCAATTTTAAGCTTTGTCTCAGAAATATTATTTATTCGAATCGCTGGAGATTCAGCATTAAAAATTATGTGATCAATGATGGAGTACTGTCCTTTTATTTAATATTTAATTTAAATAGAAACAAGATGTTCTCTGTCGAATTTTTACATCTGTGGTCTTTGATCCCATGATAATTATTAGAGTACTCATGGGTCATAGACTATGTTAAAAATATATTTAAACTGTCCTAGGATGAGACCCTTTGTTAATGGTAACATCGTGCATTGCTGGTGAACACGATAGATACGGAAAACAGGTGAAATCGATTCTGTGCAACGCTATGGCAACCCACTCTTATTCTTCTACAGGTCAATATATTTGCTTTCACGCAATCTGCAGCTAGGTTATATCGAAGGGAAAATACGTATTTTTGGAATATGAAAAAATTGGAGCAATGACGTATATATAATTACATAATCTATTAGACAGTGGCGTGAAGTGTTGAAGACGGAAGTAAAATTTTATTTTTATTTGATTTGACTAAATTCGCCTACATTTGTGCTTCTATAGCGTGCGTATGGTGTACACGTGACTTATGGCATCAGGTGTCATTGGATTGGTGCAAAATAATCAGGTGTACCAATAGTGAAGCGTTGAATGGTTGCATTAACGTAATTATTGTTAAACCTGATGCGGTGATGAAATACACAAAGTTTCGAAGATTTTCAGATCCTCTTCCGTGTTTCCTGGTGTCTCTTTTGTTTCCTCCGTAGCCATTTTGCACTTCCTATTTGTTTATTCTTGGTCTTGTTGCTCTTTGATTAATGTCGTATTTTAAATTTGCTGCAACAACTTTCTTCAAGTGTCCTTTTTCGGGTAGAGATGATTATTGTAAGACATTTTCCAGCTCACGTTTTTCACCTGCTGCGACGGCTTTATTCGCTACGTTGATAGTATCGAGGTAGAAAAGCGCTTCCACGAGCGATTGAATGTCAACAGACGAAGCAGTTGTGTGGTCGTCGCCATTTCTGCTGAGCGTCGGCCTCAAGATAATCGAAATTTATCGATCCAAGGAAATAACGCACGTTGCTCCTTGGAGAAAGATTGTTTTTATTGTTGCTAGGATAGATGGTCGATTGCAGACCTGTTATAGGTACGTATTAAAATAATAAATTTATTGTTAATAAATTAATCGCTAAACAATTTTTTACAAGTGTTTATATTATGTATTATGATTTTTAATAAAATGAAGAAACCGTTTAAACAATATATTTTGCATTGTTGTGTTCAGGTGGGTAATAGTAAAGACCTTTGCTCGAATGGTAACTAAATTGCTGGGTCGGTAAGGCAGTCTTAGAAATTTGACGTCATCTACATTATTGATAATTGTTAAGGAAGTTCTGCTTCCGGTAGTAGATTTCTTCTCTCGAAATCTATCTAGAATAGTCTGTACTTTTCGTGGTTTCTTGTTGTAGAGTGCGCAGTTGCAAGGATGCCATTTCACCAGTTCAATCAGTTCACTGGTCGTCTGAAGCAAACCAGTCATCTACAACCACTTTATCCACTTGTGAGTAGATTTTGTAAATGCTCAAATAATGTTCCGAGTGTGGTGTCAAATTTATCTGATTGTCATGCGATTACTTGTTATATCTAATTGTCATATGAGGGTACAGTCGGATATGGGTCTCTACGAAGCAGACGATAGTCTCCATTTTCCCGAAATGCGTTACGACATCTTTTCAGCATTAGATACTAATTGTATTGTATAATGTCAATAAAAAATTTTTCACTTACGCGAAAACATGTTATTCTCAAGTTTCAGTTCTGTTAAATTTTATAAAATATTGAAAAAAATTTAGCCATTTAACCTATAATTGGAACGCCCTGCTCATGTAACAGGGTCGTCGTGGACAAGTATAGATTTTTATTGGCGATTGAAGGAATTCTCTTAATTATAATGCAAACGTATCATGCCTAATATAATATCTATAATTCTGAATGGTTCTCTTTTTCAAGAGACTGAGGAATCTATAAAGGAGCTTTTCAATTAATTCATTTGATGTTATTGAGCTATGATTCTTTTTTCTAGGCACCACATCCACTGGAAAAAGCAGAACCACCAAAGATGCTGTGGGACTCGATCTTAACGAAACCTGCAAAGGTTGGACCTTCGGTCGGTGTTGCCCGATTCTCGAAGGTGGATCCAAATCTTCTTGCTAAATACAAGAAGTTCCAGGTGAATAAATCAATGAAGCTTCTGTTTAATGAGTTAATTTATATTAATATGATAATTATTTTATGTCTCAGGAACCTAACGGCATTCCTGTGTACCTTAAAGGAGGTCCAATGGATAAAGTACTAGTTGGTCTTACATTTGGGTTAATTGCTGTTGGTCTTGCTCAGTTTGCTGAGTTTGTCTATAAGGAAGCAAATGGTATTAAGTGGGAAAAGTGATTTAAATATTTAGAAACAATATGGAGTCATGTGTAGATATACATTCGCAATGTATGAGCCTCTAAGATGGTGATCATAAAAGTTATTTGTAAACATTTGTTTTTTTATCATAAAACATCCTCCTAACTATTCCTACTTGATGGAATCTATACAATTCTTTAATATATTTCCATTATACAGCATCTTTCATATGTATAGACATTTTACAAATGAGAATCAAATATTGACTGAAGTATAAGTTCTTTTCAATATTTTAAAATACTATTATAATGCTAAAACAGGTAGCATATTCCTAAAATAGTTTAGAAGTAGCTTAACCCATTTACATCATGAACCTGTTTAAAGACCCGTTTGCAAGCATCAGCGACGTTCAGCTGACGACTGGCCCGTATCACCGCGCGAGATCGGTCGTAGGTGTAGTAAATGACATCTAATTTGTTCATAGAGTTTATTAAAAATGTTCTGTTTAATATGATTTGTACAATATGTTGCATCACAAATATCGCATTTAAAAGTTTGTTTACAGAGGAAAAAAGGAAAAATTATTTAAATTAAATAAAAATTACCACTAATTATTTTTCGTGAAATTCTTTAAAGTGATCAATACATAATGGTACATTGCAAACATGGCATTTAAAGACTGTTTCTCTTCGAATAGAATTAGATAAGCATGCAACACATCGCTTTGACGTTCTGTTTCCCTTTGCTGGAGTTGCAGGTATCCGTATAGGAAAATGCCTGCCAGTAAATCGCGTTATTGAATTATTGATGGATGCCTCACGTACTTTTATATTTGGTAAATATTGCCTAATAAGTTCTTCGACTAATAGTTGTTTGTAAACATGAAAAGCTCGATCTTTTTTATGATTTTTAAAAAGTACGTAACTGTTTAGTAACATCATGTTTATGAAGTAAAAAAATATCTTTTTATAGGCTTTGTTACATCTTCGCATAGTGTGAAAGTTACTTAACATTGGATCGCGAACATCGACTCCACTCATGTACTGATTATAATCTATTACTACTGTTGGTTTTACACATTTTTGTCCTGTATATCGGTTTGTTTTCCCCGTTTCAGCAAAATCTAAGCGATGCATAGTTGTTAGTAAAACGACATCTTTCTTATCCTTCCATTTTATCGCCGCCATATCTCTTGTAGAAAATACTACAGCTTCTCCCTTATTTAATTGGTGTAATTTTAATTTCCGAGGCATTTGTTTCCTATTTATTCTAGCTGTTCCACATACGTTTGTTTCCATGTTAAATAATTCTCGATATAAAGTTGGTAAACTGTACCAATTATTAATAAATAAGCGATATCCCTTGTACAATAACTCACTCTCTTTCAACAAATTCATCACAATATTTCTGCTAGCAGATCCAATATCAGTCTTATCTTTTCCTGTATATATATTAAAATTGTGTATGTATCTAGATTTCAAATCACGCAGTTTATAAAGCTTAATACCAACTTTTGCTCGTTTTTTTCGAATAAATTGTATATAATGTAAACGGCTTCTACATTGCATCAATGACTCATCGATTGAAATGTTTTTATGTGGTACGTACATACGAATGAAAGTCTTTTTTACTATTTCAGAAACTTCTCGGATGTTTATGAGTGGGTCATTAGAATTATTATTACTGGAAAAATGGAGATTTTTAGCGATAGAGACAAATCGGGTACGACACATAATATTCCTAAAATATGGTGTTTCTATGCTTTTATCTGTGGACCAATAACTCTGAATAGTGGGCTTAGAAACTAAACTCATTAGAATGTTTAAAGCAATAAATACTTTTAGTTCATCGTCTGTAAGAAGTTTAAAATTTGCGTCGGTAGCTCCATGTTTATTTGTCTCTGTAATTAGTTTTGTAACTAATTCTTTGTTAAAAAATAATTCAAAGACTTCCCTTCTCGACAGATTTTTAGTATTTAGAGTTGCACCACCCACACTAAAAAAATTATGTATGATTGGCGTATGATTTTCGGCTTTCCACACGTAATCTTCATTCATAAAATTGCCGTATTGATCTACTTCGCTGTCTTCACTTGATGAAATCCTACGGATACGTTTCCGAGTATGTCTTATTTGTATACTTGAATCCGAATCGTCAAGATTGTTAAAATCCATTGGGGCAACTAAATTTTAGTTTAAATTAGAAAATTAGAAAATTTTTTTAAATTTCAATTTGTTAAATTTAAATATAGATTGGCAACACTTACTCACAGTTGCAGTTAAAAAGATTTTCACAACAGAAGTTAAACCTGTTTAGAATATAATGAACTGATGTAGGCGAGATGCTCACAAACGTGATCTATGGCATCTGAAGAATATTTAGTAACTGATAATAAAAAGCAGTCGCAGGCTAGCGGAATATTCCGCGCTTGATGATAGCACACAGTCGCAGGCTAACAGAATATTCTGCACTTGCTAATACAAGACAGTCACGGCGCGCTTAATATTCCGCGCTTTGATGCAAATGGGTTAACATCTGTATTTATCGACAATTGTTTAAAAAATATTAAAAGGGGCATTTAACTTTCGGTTACTTTCGTGTTTCCGAAGCACTTCGAGCCATCTGTTGTCTAAGTTATAAACTAGACTAGTACTACTATCAGTAGCTGTCAAGCACTGTCAAGTAATCAGGTGTTTTAAATTGTATTATAGTTTCACATGAATTGTTCGTACAATATAATAAAAAATGAAGGAACCACCGAGACAAAATATAATATTTCACCCAATTATATCATCAATTCAAAAAATAGCTCTGTATGAAACAAAATCTGTAAGTTGCTCAGTAACCTATAACGTCATTGATACTGTACTGTATGTCCAATATTCTTCTGTATTGTCATTTATATTTTATTAGAGATTTTACCTGATGGGTTCAAACAATACTCAAACTCGTTTCCGTGTACTGAAGATTGACCGAATGGAGCCAAGAGAATTGATAGTTGTTGATGACAAGACTGAATACACCCAGGATGAGATTAAAGACCTTGTAAACATGATAGACATGGGAAACCGTAATCGAGCAGGCCAGCGTAGCAACGTTAGTGGAGTTGCAAGAGTAGTCTCAGCTTTTGGCATTATTGGTAAATGGCTCAATACATTATGTGAATCATTAGATGATAGCAAGAAACTGGATCGGGTACTGGGTGCAAATTGTTATGTCTTGGTTGACTGGTTTACGAGTATTGAATATAAAAATTAAAATTCGTAACCAACCTTGCATGTAAAATACCATGTGTAAGAGATTATGACATGTATATCATGTATTTCATTTGTATCAGATGGTGATGGAGCCGAAGTATCAAAATATGATGTGTTAGACTAGAATTCTCACTCTGTTTTATAAGTTTATATCTTCTTTATCACTATAACTTCCATTTAATATAATTGCACAGCTACGGTCTCTCGTTTTTGCATGCATTCACGCATTATGATATTTGTATAGTAAGCACAAATGATACGTTTTATGAAATTAAAACTATTTGATAGCAATATGTTATTGATTTAACTACTTGAGTATTAACGCTGTGCTGTGAGAGACCTAGCTTACTTATGTTTGCTTGCTAACAAAGGCAGCAATAATAATGGAGCGATACACGAGGAGGGAGATGACGAGGAACAAGAGACGTCTGAAAAACCACGGCATAGACCGACTCAAACTAGGTTCACCTGGAAGACAATGTGGGAGAGGGATACATTCCCCAGGCTAGTACCAGCATTTGGTCTACTTGGTAAGGCTTGTTCAGCTTACTAAGCAATACTTAAGACCTAATGCATAACATACGCGCGCGATATTAATCGAACAATGCGGTACGTATGTTCACACACTTCGGCATGATTTGATAATAAATTACGTCCGCATGAAAGTTCTACTTGTCCTGTAATTAATGTATAATAGGCATGAGTTTCGATCCTGTTTCGTGCACAATCTAGGTGGGATGGTTCTATGGGCATTTGTCAAAAATTATAATTGCAAAACAATAGTACCAAATTCTTAAACCATTCTCCTGTGGACACTTGTATTAATTTGATATTCTGGTTTCGTCTCAGGATTCGTGCGCTTTCTGGAGGGATATTACATTATCTTGGTAACCAAGAGAAGAAGAGTTGCAGTGATCGGTCATCACACGATATATAAAATAGAAGACACCTCAATGATCTACATTCCAAATGACACAGTCCGTCTTTTTCATCCTGATGAGCAGCGATACGTCAAGATGTTCCAGAGCATCGACCTGAGCAGTAATTTCTACTTCAGTTATTCCTATGATCTGACTCATACGTTGCAGCACAATATGGCTCCTCCAAGACACATCAAATCTGATGTGCCTGGAGATGTAACGTCACAGGATACAATAGATTCAGAAGACACAGAGGAGTCTGAGGATTTTTTCAATATGTGGGCTTTGCGAAAAGATTGGCAGAATAATGGGTCGGTATAATTTTTTACCCTAAGTAACAAATACCAGGAATTTGTTAACATTAATATTTCTAGCTATGGAGAGAGATCCATAGATTATGGTATACGTAGTAATCCTCATCGTCGATTCGTATGGAACTCCCATCTCTTAGCACCTGTGGAGAAATATCTCCATCGCGATTGGATTCTGTACGTCATTCATGGATTCATTGGTCAATCAAATATCAGTATATTTGGAAGATCAATGTATGTGACCATAATTGCCAGAAGAAGCAACAAATATGCCGGTACTAGATTTCTAAAGCGTGGAGCAAACTTTGATGTATGTATCACGTTGATATTGTCCCCCCAGTGCCTTTATTAATTATTAATGATTCTTCATCAGGGTGATGTAGCAAACGAAGTCGAAACTGAACAAATAGTACACGATTCCGGCGTCAGTTCATTCAATAATGGCAGATTTAGTTCATTTGTACAAATGCGAGGGTCAGTTCCAGGTCATTGGCGGCAAGATGTTAGTAAAATGGTACCAAAGCCTACAATAACTTGCGACTTGACAGATCCTTATGTAGAAACAGCAGGTAGGTCCAGTTGCAGATTAGGAGTAAAAAAAACTATTCACAATTATTAGATATACAAAAATCGTTGATTACTAAATTTCTAGGGGCGCACTTTAATCAACTTCTCAAGCGATATGGTTCGCCTATTATTATACTGAATCTTGTGAAGAAACGCGAGAAAAAGAAACACGAAAGCACACTGAGTGAGGAATTGAGTATGGCTGTGAAATATTTAAACCAATTTCTACCACCTGAGCATCAAGTGCATTATATAAGTTTTGATATGGCACGCATGAACAAAGGGTAAGGACCGCCGGCAAAATGACGTCTCAAGACTAGAGACAAATTTTATGCCGTCGTTACTTTTCAGAAAAGAGGCGAAAGTCATGGGTCGTTTAGCGAACATAGCGCACAATGCTGTATTAAAAACGGGAATATTTCAGTCACAGAATCCATATTACAGTCAGAGAAATTTGTTCACTCCTGTGAATAATAATAAGAAACCTCATAAGGCGGATTATAATTCGATTATGTCGACGACTGCGCACGAATCAAGGAATTGGAGTGGAGAATCCGGTAGAAGTGGTAACACCTCCGTTTCTTGTTTTGAATCTAAATCGTTCACCGATTTGGATGATTCCGCTTTGTCAGTTGAGAATAAAATTCGAGAGTATTTTGCAACGCGTGGTACCGTCCAAACTGGTATCATTCGTACGAACTGTGTAGATTGTTTAGACAGAACTAATACTGCACAATTCGCTATTGGAAAATGTGCATTAGGTTTTCAATTATGTGCCTTGGGTGTTTTGGTATCACCAAAATTAGAATTTGATTCTGATTGCGTTCGAATGCTTGAGGAACTCTATGAGGATCATGGTGATACTCTGGCCTTGCAATATGGAGGATCTCAACTTGTGCACAGAATAAAAACCTACAGGAAAACGGCACCCTGGACCAGTCAGGGGAATGATATTATGCAAACGCTGAGTAGATACTTCAGCAACACCTTCAGCGATCAAGAAAAGCAACACACGATCAATTTGTTTCTGGGTAATAATTCTCGATAGTAACTTGCTTATAGCAAATGATCCATAATAGCCGTCATTTGTATAAAAATGAAATTTATACAGGGTTATTCATTCCTGAGGAGGGTAAGCCGCCAATATGGGAATTATGGACGGATTATTACCTTCATCATAAACCTGCTTGCCGATATACTCGCAAAACGAGATTATTGACTCAGTGGTGGGATAAAAATGTTGGAAAATGTCTTCCTTATGCGTTGAACGAAGTTACGAAAACTTGTTCGGAAATGATACAAGTTCAACATACGCAGGAGGAGATGGTCGACGTATTTTATGATTATCACCGGTAGGTATTTAATGACACGAGAAGGGGCACTGTAAACGTACTAGGAAATAGGAAAAAGAATTATGAAACGTTTTCAGGCCTTACGAATTGTCGTTATTGGCGGAAGTACATGCCTACAAAATAAGTCATTCCGTCCGGGACTTCATGCCGCATTTTACGACAAATTATAGTCCGTTCGCTGTGCGCGTACGTCCTGGTAGAAGAAGAGAGGAAACTGGCAATAAAAATGTTAATATGAAAAATCCATCTATGACTGGACAGAGCAGTACTAGTAGTACTGCCTCTAGTGCAAGGTAATTAATAAATAATGAGTAATTTTATAGTTATTGTGTATGTTTTTCTTTGTTTTTGTAGTTCTAGTATGGATTCAAGTTCAGATGACGATGAGAGTCATCATCGTATGAATGATATGCAGTTAAGTTCATCAAAGGATAGCAGTGAGTTGGTGTCATTCGAGAATCTGTTTCCATCTATGAAAGAAGTTTATGGAATGCAGCTAGAATATCCAAAGAGAAGCGATATCACATTGTATAAAAGGTATTGTTGAAAGTTGCATTGTTAAGATGGTAGTTTGGTAATAATAAAGTTGTTAATTGTTTCAGATTTGTTTTGATTGGGAAGAATGCTACTCATTCAATGGATTATACTAAATTAAAGTCTAGACTCCTACAACAGACTTCGTTTCGGGATACTGTGGTTGCTAAAATAACTATTCCTGTTGTTAATGATACCAGCATAAGTATCTATGAGCAGTATGTGAATAGGGGAAAGGTATGTTGTTCATTTTTACAAAACTTAGTCACCTTCTAATACATTTTTGTACTGTTAAGGTTGGAGGTTCAATTCCAAGTCCTACTGATATGAATCTGTATGACAAGTATGCTCAGCAACAAAAAGAACTTATGGGATTAATCAACGTTTGAGCCATTGTAAAATATTTTATCTGCTGCATATTACCAAGTCTAAATATCCGGTTGTTTATATATCAAATGATGATATGTTGAATAAATTAATTCTGTGTTGAATGAATTAATTCAGTGTATAATTGATTGCTCAGATTTTATTTGAAGCAAGAATGACTGTCTACAAAATCACAAACATATGCATTTCTTGAAAAATAAATACATATCCTTCGTGACTTGTAAACCAAGTGGGGACGTACGCTTATTTTGGCTTCTTTTTGGGGCGGATATTGTTCGTGTGACCGCATTTCTTCTTGCGACAGTTGGTTGCACGGGGATGGAGACGAGCGTAACACTTACGGCAGACCATTTTATCCTGGTTGTACTTTCGGGCAAGGATAAGAAGGGTGGGTTCAATTACACCACCACGAAGACGGAGTACCAAGTGAAGAGTGGACTCTGGAGATACATAATAAGCAATGAAGATCATTGGCCATAATAATACTGTAAGTCTGTTAATAATATATCCTTACCCTTCTGGATATTATAGTCGGATAATGTACGACCATCTTCCAGCTGCTTGCCAGCAAAGATAAGACGCTGTTGATCCGGAGGGATACCTTCTTTGTCTTGGATCTTGGCCTTTACATTTTCAATAGTATCGGAAGCCTCAACCTCAAGGGTGATGGTCTTGCCCGTTAGGGTCTTCACGAAGATCTGCATTGTGGCTTACCTTATGGTAATGAAAAGAAATTCTAATAATAATTAATATCATAAGATTTGATTGAATACATGAAGCTATAACTAACTTATGACATTTAGTAAAAGAACGACTCTTGAGTCTGAATCTATCAACTTCCCGCTATCCCCTCGTGCTCCAAAAGAAACCGTATAAACTACAGATTTTGAGAATAATTATAGATCAATGAATATCCGTGAAAACCAGAAAATTTCGTTATCGACATCCTTTCCCATTAACGTGTGTATTGGCAACGCAATGATCCTGCGACTGTTTCTCGAACGTATTTTGTTAAAGCGATTGTTGTCCACCATTTTTCGATTAACAAAAACGCGTTGGAAAATTACAAAATGAATGAAATTTTATTGAAAACGGATTCCTAATAGATAAAAATACAGTAAAATATTACCAGCTCATAATCCTGGAACGTGGTTGCCACAAAACCTCTTCCCGAAAAGATTCGACGCTAGTAGCGCTTCGACTTCCGCGACTAAACTTAGGGTGCTTTCCAATTGAAATATCACTAGACAAATGGTAGACGATTGTCGTTCCACTGGCTTAGTTTTCACCATGCAGAGTTCAACAGAGTTAAGCAGCCTCATTGGTCAATTCCATTCAACTCCTATACATCATTGGTTAACTCTGTTTAAACTCTGCATGGTGGAAGCCACTAACGCCCATTTTCTTCGACACGGTTCAATACATAAACTCGGTTTAACTGTGCTATTAGCCAATCAGACACTTGTATTTTGAAGATAAACGGAGTTTAAGCATTGAATCGCGTTGAAGAAAACGGGCCTAAGCCAATATAATCTGAAATAATGGCACACATATTTTATTTCGAAGACTGTTAAATATTTTGTTGGCCTTTCTTATATAGTTTTACAGATTACTTGACCGCAGTGAAGAATGTATTTGTATTTCAGTGCTCGCTTCATCGCACCACGGCTGGCACTGATATGTCGGCGAGACAACATATTTGCAAGATTTGTACACCACATGTGTAGTTCAATTCGAAAAAGACAACCTGCTCCAGAGTGCGAGTGAAATGGTAGCATGCTACAGGTCTATGACCGGGAATACAAGCGTATGACTTAACATTTTTAATAGTGAATTTCAGGTGTAAACATCTAATTACTTATGTACCAAATTATGCAATTATATTACTGTATATAATTGATTGCTTAAATTTTATTTGAAGCAAGAACAAGCGTTTACAATATCACAAATATATGCACTTCTTGAAAAATAAATACATATTCTTCGTGACTTGTAAACGAAGTGGGGGCATAAGCTTATTTTGGCTTCTTCTTGGGACGGATATTGTTCGTGTGACCACACTTCTTCTTGCGACAGTTGGTTGCGCGTGGATGAAGTCGAGCGTAGCACTTACGACAAACCATTTTGTCCTGGTTGTACTTTCGTGCAAGGATAAGAAGGGTTGGTTCAATTACACCACCACGAAGACGGAGTACCAAGTGAAGAGTGGACTCTGAAGATAAATAATAAGCAATGAAGATCATTATCCATAACAATACTATAAGCCTGCTAATAATATATCCTTACCCTTCTGAATATTATAGTCGGATAGTGTACGACCATCTTCCAGCTGCTTGCCAGCAAAGATAAGACGCTGTTGATCCGGAGGGATACCTTCCTTATCTTGGATCTTGGCCTTCACATTTTCTATAGTATCGGAAGCCTCAACCTCAAGGGTGATGGTCTTGCCCGTTAGGGTCTTCACAAAGATCTGCATTTGTAGCTCACCTGGTGAGTAATAAAAAATCTTTAAATAATATCATGATTCTTGATAGAATACATGAAGCTATACCATCATGATACAGCCTAAGGGAGTATTCCTAAACCATTGTACAACGCATATATCTAATGCGTCAGACTTTTGATTGACCAAATCTTTTATGGACTGCATTCAAACTGTACTAGTTTGCGCAAAGTAGAAAGGTATCTTATGACATTTATTATTTATTAAAAAGATGACTATGAAGGCTGAATCTATAAACTTCCCGCTTTTCCCATGTGCTCCAAAACAAATCGTACAAATTACAGAGATTTTGAGGACAGTCAAATGTTAGAGAACATCAGTGCAAAACAGAAACTTTCGTCATTAACAGCCTGTCACATGTGCGCGTGTAGTGGCAACCTAATGACCGCGCGATTGTTTCTCGAGCGCAATCTGTTAAAACGATTGTTGTTCACCATTTTATCCATTAAAACAGACGCATTGAAAAATTACAAAATGAATGAAAATCTATTGAAAACAGATTCCTGACATATAAAAATACAGTAAAATATTACCAACTCACCGATCCAAAACGTGGTTGCTACAAAATCTCCATAGAAAAAAATCGACGCTAGTAGCGCTTCGACTTCCGCGACTGAACTAGAAGATGAAAACCGGAAGTCAGCTCTCTAGCGCTACCTGGCGGTAAAATAATGTGGCACAAAAAATTCCTACTCTAAACGGCGGAACAAAATGGAACAGTGAACATCTGGAATTTGAAAACCTGCACAGTATGCAATGCGCAGTTCTATTATTACATATTGCCACTATTGGATATTACGTTAAACTGTTAGTATACCGAATTACAGTAGGTATTTTTATTTCTATCATAACCATGTGAATATGAAAATCAGTACCGGTAAACATAATAATGAATTCCGGGTATTCGAGGTTAGTTGTTATTTAAGAATGCCATTGTAGAAGCAGACGAAGACAGTGTAGAAGAGCAGCGTCGTTTGGAATTGTTTCAAGGCGGTGATATTTCAGGAGATAGAGTGTCTTCGCACACCTTCACCAGTAATCCTGGGCAATATCGGAGTAAGGGGCGGTAAGTTCGGCCATAAATATGATTTTTAAAGAGAGTAACAGGCACGGCAAACTAGAAGGATAGGAAGGATGGGAAAGCTGAACGGTGGGGAGTTTTGGCGAGGGCATAAATTTGCCAAGACGCAAGGCGCCCTGTTAAAAGATGAACGTAATACGAGAATAATAGCAAGAGCATTACCGCGATAAGCTTCGATACGGCACGCGGGTAATGGTTATTGCGAATTTATGCGACGAAATGCCGTTGTTGACTTTGTGAATATTGGAAGCGTTAACCACCCGTCGTCATTTTCCATGTACCGAAGTCGTCTTAACGAGAGTCGTTTCAGTATTTAAAGACGTCTGTCTTAATTCATCCCAATGGGAAGAGTTCGCTTAACTCCGGCAGCCATTAAGCGAGGCATTTTCGAAAGTCCCAGAATGCGAGCCACCCTGGAGCTCGAAGTAGAATGGCTCTTTAGATTTTCGCTATTTTCCTTAGTTCTTCATAGGTCAACGCAAAAATACGCAATATCAGTATTTAGATTGAATTACGGGGTTACTGCGGATCGCTTCATAATGAATCGTCGATAAATAATTCATAGATAATATTCAATATGACTACGTTTTCTATTCGCAGGATGTAAAAAAATACGAAAACCCCGGATTCTCGTCCGTTGTGGAAAACCTTGCCTGGAGCAATTTTATATTTATAGAAGAGAATCTCGCGCTGCCCTCGTCTAAATACAAGACTGGAGCATCATGCAAATTTCAGTGGTAACCCTTAAACTTTGCATCCTGACCTAGATGTCTCCCGATGTTTTACTACGTCGTCGACAGGACATCTACGAGGGTCGTGTAGCATTTCGTGACACAGATCCCTATCCCCCTTTTCATCTTCAACTAAACAGCCAACGACTGTAAGAACATCGGATGGATTGATCTATGAGGAAGATCTTAAGTCAGAAATCTGAATTTACTTCTGGACAACCAGCATGGCTATTCTAAGTCTGATCAATAATTTCGTTTCGAGAATGTCAATCAATCACACGAGAGAAGCCTACACAGAGCAAGAGGGATCGATGGATAGACGTACATACAGACAGATAGAAATGGAGATGTATAGTTAGCAATAGAGATAGATAGAGAGAGAAAGAGAGAGAGTGAAGAGACTATGAGCAAAACAGCTATGAACTCACAAAACGAATATACGTAATTCCGATAAAAATTCCATCTCTCGCGTAGAAAATACATCAGCTTTATCGCAAACCGTATTGCGTCCTGGCTAAATGTTGTCGTCAAAATTTGCGACGAAACGACAAAACTCATATGTAGGCGGCTTGGCTTTCCATAGGCGTGTATCTATTTGGATACTGGGTAAAAACCAACCTGGTCGAAAGCTCGTTCACTGTTTTAATTGAACAATATGGCTTTTCCGTTGAATAATGTTCCCTGGACAGTTATACCAATCGCTAGACAGAAATAATGCATTCAATCCCTTTTCTGGGACGCATCGTCGATAAAGTCTTGTATAGTATATTATATATATATATATATATATATATTATATCGATGTGTAACGTTTTCCAGGGCGTAGGCAGCGTCAGCAATCTTACGGCAACCCAACTTCACCAGGAGTTCTAGCAGAAAGTTTCCGGGTGCCTATATACTATACAATATGGCTACCGCACGCCTACAGCAGTAGGGATCAGGCATAAGCCTGAGTAACGTATTCATCGACAAAGCTGCCAGAGCAGCATCCACTTTTTTCTGGTACGATCGACCCATGTGAACCGTCATGGCTATTTAATGTGGCTTAGCTGAACGTGAACCATTCCAGGCGGTGCTTGGAGTTGACCTGCTTGCGCTGCTTGAGAATATCGTTTTCGGGTCCAGATCGAAATTAGCGGTCCTGTCGGACCCAGCCACCGTGTCCATTCGGTCCAGCGTAAATCTACCTTTGCAGGATTGACAAGCCTGGATCCTTGTGCCGTAAGGAACCTAGTATCTTTTTTAATTATTAAAAAAATATTGTAAGTTAGATATCCGATTATTATTAGGGTAATATTGTAATTATTATTTCTGTGAAATTTATTTGTTTTCGGATGGCGGTTTGCTAAATAATTAATTTGAAAATTTAATCGTTACGACGTCAGAGCGTCTGGCACATGTGGGAGTGGTATGTACGATACCTTCTCGTCGATACGGAGGTTTACACGGGAGTATTATTAAATTACGTTTCGATATTGGAATTATTGGGGATTAATGGCTGTATTCGTTGTTCCTGGCGGCGCAAAAAGCCCCCCTTCTTTTTATCGTCATGTCCTCGATTTTTCTTCCTTACTCCTGTATACCCCACTGCCGCCATTCCCTCAATCTATTTATCGTTCTCTCGTTCAGTCGTTTCTCTCTGTATCTCGATAATTCCACGCCACGTTGCTGAGAGTTCGTGTAAAGGGTCTCAATTTTTGGAAGGACGTCTACTTTAATTGAAGGCGTTATTTGCGACCGGCTGCTTGGACGTTATTGTTTTTCTCGACTGTAGCTTCCTTCTCTTTTCCTTTACTATCTTTTTCATCTTCTTCTTCTACTTTCGCCTTCCTCCATACGTGCCGGGATAAATGCGCATTTCCACAAATCATTTTATATCCGTAACCCATTAAACCTGCCGACGCAAAGACGTCTGCGCTATACGTGAAACACTTGTCTTGCCGTCGATGAAGATTTGTGAGCTGGTTATATATTGTTCTATCTACGCTTAAACTCGTGAGAGTATCCACTGTTACGTACGTCACGAAATTTATTGCTGAACGATATTCAATTTTTGAATTATGAAATTATTAAGTTTTATTAAGAAAGACATTTCTTTCAAGTACTGGAATATCCAAACATTGACTTGAGTAGCTCCTGGGGAATGCATAGGCAGTTGAACGATGAATATGGAAAGGATATATGAAACGCGAATAACGTGGGATGTTATTGAGAAATTTTAAAGATTTTTATAATATTCAAAAACCATGAAATTTTACAAATAAATAACCAATTTGCAAACATAATAGTAATGGAATGAAATTGAGTGTTTTTTTATATCTACATTTTTTTTAAACTCTCCCATTTTTAATGGCAGAAACAAAGTCTGTAGCAGTATATGTAAATTTAGGTATAGTTTGAAAAATATGCTTTTCAGTGTCGAAGATCTTGTCTGCTGTAGATGAGATGGTACATTCGCGGTCTAATTAAAGTACCATCAACTCCATTAATATTCGATAAACTCGTTAAGGTAAATATTCACCGTCCTCTCACTTCCCCCTCGCGAATCCTCCAGTTACTTTCAAACTTGCCGATTTGTAATCCACGCAGAATGCATCAAGGGTCCGAGTACTTGATTGATTTTGAAGTACGTGCCATTGATTACTGTAGAAATATTTATGTGACAATTTTCATTGTTTCAGAGGGAATTAATTTTTTCGTGAAAATTGCAAATGGATACGTGAGCAATGACGTAAGACTCTTCACAAGAATAAATCCTAAAAGTATTTCATTGCAGAAGTCATATTGACGCTTTCGTAATACGTTTAATCTTTGCAGCGTTTCTACAGGGTGTAAAAATAATTATGGTACAAGCTCATCCAAATTGGCATAAAATATCAAACATTTAGTATACTGTTTTTTATTTCATTTGGCTGACAATTTTGATCTCGACTCTTCCCGTTGTGTTTCATTTGAATTTTAATGCACTTCATTTTCGTTTTATGGCCAGCTCTCGTTTGACTTCAATATATCCAGTTGTATTACTTTTGTATATCGTTTCCTATTCCTGTTTACGTATAAACGCTCCGCTGTGAATATTTATCGATCTCCATGGTGACAGCCATTTACAAATATTTTCTACTTCAGGATCTTTCTTCGGAACCATCCATTTTCTTAGTCGCAGACGTTCCTGATGTCATGAATCACCAGGCGACTACGCTTTCATGCAGAGTAAAAAGTTAACCAAATTTTCTACTGACGTAACAACCAGTTTCTTCGTTCAATGTAATTCCGATTTACTATGGAATACCGATTTTGCTTTGCAATTTCATGTAACACACGTGCGCACACATACACGCGAACGTAAACTTTGGCCACAAACCGCGAATCAATACAGTCACGTCGAGATGATCGAGTATGCGAGGAGTAGCACATAGTCACATGGGAATTCTGTAAACTGTATGTACGTCTATATTTTAGGACCTGATTTTCACTGATTTCCTAGGACAATGCAAGTGGAACGTATTTATATGCATGTGCAGGTGCAGCTGCAACTTGGTAAAGAAGTGAAAGCAAATAATGCAACTGAATACATACCTGAATCATCTCTAGTTTAAGTTTTTGCATACTGAGTGGGCAAGATTAAATCATTAACCTTCCATACCCTGATACTAATTCTCTCCTATGTAACTGAAACTGCAACCATACAATTCTGGTCATTTGACATCTGTCAATATTTGTCATGCTAGTAACTCTGGCTGTCAAGAACAAGCAAATCCACACATACCTGACTATTCAGGATTGTAGTAAAGGACAGCATTACTCCTTAGATGGATTTTTTAAGTAAAGGGAGAAAAATGTACTAGGGATAAATTGAATCTCTGTCAATCAAGAGGTACAAACTAAGGGGTAGGGATAGGAAAAGTTCAATAATTTTGATTAATACTGTTATACCAATAAGCTTTTATTGTTGTTCGTTTTCGCACAGGGAAAAAGATGCAAGTAGTATAACAGAGGGGGTTCTAAATACAGATTCCTGTAAGGACATTTACCGACACTTCGAGGACCTTCGAAGGTTCGCATCCATGCTAAATTGACAACGTGGACTCCCCTGATTTCAAGGAGTGACGTCACGAGGATCACCAATTTAGCATGGATGCGAACCTTCGAAGTATCGGTAAATGTCGGTACAGAAATCTGTGTCCATAACCCCCCTTGGTATACTACCATTGCAGATTAGGATTCGCAAGCTCCACCGCAAAATAAATAGAATTTTATTGGAACGAAACCGACTCGATTTGCGTATCGTTGTAAAAATTTGAAAATTGATTTCAACGTTTTCGAGCTGGAGTAAAAGGTACTGGACTATTTGGAAGGCATAATTGATATTGGATCTTGCAATATAACGTTACTGTGCCTTTTTATTCGAATTGTTAAATTCGCTATTTTATTTCTCGACATTTAGGTACACACGTGCAAATGCATCAGCGTCAGACTTTGTCAGACACACATTCGTATGTATAACTTTTACTTTTCATTTTTTTTATTTTTTTTTAGCAATACCCTCTGTACCGCCACTAAAACATCACGGGCCGCAGTTGTCGACTAACAACGGCAAAGGGCAGACCGTACCACTTTCAAATTACAGGAGTTGCAGTTGCAGAAATGCAGCTCCGGCATACGAAGGTCTGTTTCGACCGGGAGAAGAGTCCCGTTAATTTTGCAGGATAGTTTGGCAGTTTTAAAGGGAGTGTATCACACGGCAGCTCACTGTAACCCCGTTCCTCCCTTCGTCCGCCTCATCCTCTTTCTCTCTCACTCACTGCACAGTAGATTAAATGCATTCACATGCAATTCTACATAAAGTCTAGTGAGCTGTAGCTCAACAGATAGTATCCAAAAGTGTAATTACCTATATCGCGCGCAGTGCTGCCAAAAAAAAAGAAATATCGTACAACCCCCTCTCTCCTACCTATGTGAAAATTCTTGCGCAAAAACCTACCCATGTAACAAGGAATAATTTCCAGGCTCGTATCTCCCCGTTTCACGAGACCAGCGAGACACCCCACCTCTCACAGGTGGTATAAAAATTCTCAACGAGGCGGCTGCTGCATTGCGTTCTTTATTTCGCGTTACCGACCGCACCGGTTTGATAGAAAAGTTTAGTATGCCAGGGCGCCGTCCACCAGGGAAAACGTTATATATACACAAAGTACATACGTATATAATACACAGAGTTCGGCGGGATCGCTTGGAGCCTGGATTCCCCACGAGATCAACACTCTATACTATATCTAGATAAGTATAATGTACAGTACTATACGGACCGAGGTTAGAGTTCACAGCTCACAGAACTTCGACTACCGTATCCATAGAAGGACGTAGGCGAACTAATAATGAAAAGCCCATCCGAGTTAGTAAGATCGTTAAGCTGCCAGCTACCGGCGTGTGATCGAAGTTTAACTTAAAAGCGAGCGTGTTCCAACTATACCGACTTAACTGTATGCGACAACCCTATGCCCTTAGAGCAGTCCGTTCCGCGCCATGAAATTGGAACTATCCGAGCAGTGAGGTTAGAATTCGTTTACCCTTCTTTTCCTCTATTTTATCCTTCTCAACGGCATCGCTGCGTTCCACGTATCTATGTATACTGTGTATACATGTTATATACTTGGATGGACCACGGGTTAGGTTAGCTATATAGGTACAGCTCGGTAACGTCGCTAGACGTAGAAACTCCAATTAAAAGTTAAAGCTACGGCTGAACCAGGCTTTAATTGGGGACCGTCTCCTTAACGGCGATTAGAGCCGATCGACGGTCAGAGTCCCACCTCACAGTCTTATCTTTACCCGGGTTAATTGAGTTAATTAGCCGTCGACGTCGCTTCACTCGCCGATCGAAAGTCCCTGGATACTTTGTACGAGTCTTCTTTTACATAGGATTTGGTAGGTATCCTCGCAGCAAATTGCTACAATGTACAATATATTCTAGTAATGGGTACATGATTCGACTATGTGTATACCTATTAGGTACCTGTTCTACGTAGATACGTACGTCTAATTTCTCACTATCTATTCCACTGATTATCGATTCTGTCTGTTTTATCGGATGCAAATACACAGTAATTCGCATTGGTAATCTATCGAGAGTTGTCGATCTTGCGCATTTCGTAATCCTTGTCAGTTGATTGCTCGGTAATGGTCTCCAGTGCTGTAGCAATGACAAAGTTATTATTGAATTATATATTATGTGAGGTAATTAATGTCTAATCAGCTATCCGTTATAGGAGTCTAAGGTTTGTTTCAGTTTGTGATATCAGCACCTGCATAGAAGGTCAGATGCAATGGTTATGCAATTTTGAGTGGAGCTGGCAGGTAGGACACGCAATGCAGTGCTGGGGAAATTAGGTCAGCAAGTTTTCGGGTTAGTGGATCGAGTCGACGCGTGTTGGGTAATCTAACCCAACTTTACTGAGTCCTGTCAAGAGTTGTCGCTTGGCTGTATATTTTTGGTTGGGTCTCTTCCTCGCGAACACCCGGTACATTACGAAACGTTAGGAACAGAAGAGGTTTAAGGCTCTTCTCCATGAAGCCAGGTTAAGGAGATACGGTAGATCAGTCCCTGGGTAAATGTATGTAAATTAAACGTCCCTCGGACTTTATTTAGCGCGAGAATTTAAGGAGTCTCCGGGATCGCACAAAGACATGGAGTTTCGCTAGTGAGGAAACTCAACCTAACTTAATATGTGCGTTACAGATGCTAATACACCGTAGTATCAATACTGACAAGACGGGGGCTACAATTTCGGATCTTGTAATACTAGTTTTACGACTTTGCCGAACGACTTTGGTCTTAAATATTTCATCCGATGACAAACCGGTCCAGGTGCTGATGCTGCTGCTTGCCAATGAAATAAAGGATCATTTACTCTTGACTTATTTTATTTCTCTTTAAATTTTTTTACGGTGGTTTTTTTTTAATGTTATTCTGCCACAGTGGGAAATCAGGCCGGATGTATCCGGTCACTACTTCCGGTTTAGCAGTATTGCTCTTATATGGGTATTATTTTATTTCTCACGTCTTTTTTATTTTCTCTCTCTGTCTCTCTCTCTGACACACACACTCTCTCTCTCTCTCTTTAGTTCGTTATTACCAACTACCTTCCTCCAAGTAATGTGAATGCTCAATGGCACGCATTCGGCTGGCTTTGTACTTATTACTATGCTATTGTAATGGGCCTGTGAATGAGATCCTGTAGTGATGAATACGAGTGGTACTGCGATAAGAACAACGTATGAACAAGGTATAGGGTATTTATATAATTTTTTTGAAATTTCTAGAAACTGTAGTTTTCTTTTCTCTTTTTTTCTAGGTAATCTAAGAATTGTAAAAAAACGGTATTTTGGACGTTCTCTGTTGAATGGAATTGCTTTTTATAATGAAAGGAGCACAGTTGTCTAATTTATATGGGAGACACTTTAGTGGTCGACATACCTGAATATGCATACATTTGTCTCTAAAGGCAGTAGCAGTCTATAGATATATATATTTCTATATTTACGTATACACGTGTACAGTTACTTGAGAATAGGTAAGTGGAAATGTAAATGTAGCTGGATTTGTACACGTGACCACTCACGAATGGCGACGCTGTTCACACCTTATTAGGTGTCGAGTCGCCACTTAAGTTCGAGCATTTTCCAAATTGGGTCACTTGATACAGATAACCGCTCTTAATTTTCTGATTTATCTTTTTTTTGTCCTCGGACTGATCTCATTATAATACACGTGATCTTTTTTAGGCTGTCCGTACCAGAGATGCTGTGATTTACATCTTTCGAATGCAAGTGCGAAATTCTTAATCTGGACTATCTTCGGCCATCTTCCCAATTTCCGACTGGCGCTGCTACTGAAAACCCGATTAATTTCGCCGGGGCACCTCCGTAAAATTCGTAATTAGCCTTCATTATTCTGCGGCCCTAGTGAAATTGCTTGCCGACGTCGGGTGCCTGACTGTGAGACCGAAGGCGCTCCGGAAGTTTTACCGAAGATAAATAGAAGTTTTCCACCGCAGCCAAGGAAACGCGCGTCGTCGGCTAAATTAAGTATATAAGGTAAATAGCCAAAGCGCCAAGAAGAGATATTGGAACGATTCCACTAATCCGCTAATAATTATTGGCTAATTGGTGTGTAAAAATGATAAGTAAGAAAAAATTTTCCCCTGCGTATTGCGCCCTGCACTGATGTTGCAAGCCTAGTCTCGTAATACCAACTTTTTTTTAAATAGGGTAATGCAGAGAATCATGCGTAGATCGCTGCCCGGTAGTATCGGGATGATATGGATTCGTTTGGTGATTGCTGTGGATTTCCGTATGGAAATAGTTTTGCGACCGCTGCTGGAAAACATTGTTCGGTTATACAATAGGAAACGAAAAAAAATATAGTCCCCTCTTTATCGATTGGGTGGACCTATGCTGGCTGAACGGAAAATTCGACGGATGTTCCACGATATTCGTTATAGAGGTAATTTCTGAATTCTGTCATTTTATTTTTATTTCTGAACTCGCTTTTGGCTCGATTTTGTTTCCCTGATCATTTTAAACATTTTTTAAACTAATTCCTTTTCAATTCACCTAACCACGTTCTACTCAGTTATCCAAAATGTCTGCACCAGCAGGGGTTAACCAGTAATCGCAGCTTCGAAGTAAACAAATCAAAGTTTGGACCGTTCGTGTAAACAAGCCGCGTTTTCACGAAACGTTTAGAGACGCTGCGTCTTTACGGCGACGCCAACGTCGTTCGGGTCGTTCGCGTTACTCAATGGTAAAGTTTCTTTCATAGTTGCCAACCAAGAGCAACATTTCACCTTCCCTATGCCAAAAACCATCGTAATCTTCTCCCATGTACTACTCGTTTTCATTCGGTATCTCAAAATTGTATACTCATATATACGTTTACGGTTTTTGACGTCTTAGACGGGATTCTCATATTCACCGGAAATTGCCGAAGGCACGCGAGCCCCGTAAAATCTTCGGGCGTTAATATTGAGTTTGCCAGAGCGCCGTTCAATTTTCAGCCAGAAACGTCTTTCGGCGAACACTCTCGCCATCTCTCTCCGTGACTCTTCCCGTCCTCCCGTCCAGCACACTTCGCTCTTTCGGTAATTTTCTCTCGTACAATTTTCCGTCCTGCGTCCTTCTATTCCTTCTTCCGTCGGACCGTCGACGTCCATATTGGAAAGGAATTGAGTTTGTTGCGGCAAATGGATATTTATGCGGTACTACCAGCTCGCCCGGTTGCCATTGGCCACGTCGAAAGTACCCGTACGTTTCCTGGCTTGAAATTCACCTTTAAATGCACTGCATTACCATAGAAGACAGCAGCAACTTTCACGTACTTCCACATGTATTTTGTTCCTACGATTTTATATACATTCGACTTGCTGTTATTTTTATATACCTAATATTTCCATAAATACTTATTTTCTTGGTGTATCCGTCGATTACAATGGATATTGGACTTCCATCGCAAAGTATCATTGGACTGCAGTGTGAAGTTATCAGTTCTCTTAGTTCGGATACCAGTCGCTAGGTGTGCCCTATAAAAGGCGGGAAATTTGAAACGATAAAAATTCCAATTGCATTCCCTGAACGAGGGTAAATCTAGAAGGTGTCTCATCTATATGAAGTATTTGGATTGAGGTAGTAGGAAGGTACGGCTGGTACCTAACAGAGAGTAGAAAAGCAATAATTGATCTTATGCTAATATTACAAGTGAGTTATGAAAGGTTCGTGCCGAATAGGATAATTTGTTTTCACGTTATAACGTCAGACCCGTTCCAGGAGCACGTGAGTCCTAGGGAAGCTAATGGCCAGAGCCTAGAAGGTTAGGAGTTACACTTCGCTCATACACAAACCCAGTGACGCATTCCGAAGCGTTGAGGGTTGAAAATTGTACTTTACATCTCTAGCCTTGTATTTAGAACCAACTCATCCATTATACAGCTGGTATATTCACCTCTATATGCAGACTCCAGACTCCTAATCAGCCGTTTTGCGCCACTGGCAGCAACTGCCAGGGGATGAGTGGATGACCGAGAGCGTAGCGTGATTAGGGGGTTGCACCGCTGCAGACGAGGGATTTGAGGTTAGAGGATTTGTACTACAAATACGACATGTGGACAGAGCGACCGTACGACCGTTTTCCCCACGACCGTTACCTATAGGTATACTCTTAGGTACTGGAGCCTTGCTCAAACTTCATGCCGCTCATTGAGAACCGCCCTTCAGCTACCGCCTCATGGAGAAACTTCAACCCCCTGTGAGCTGTCCTCGTTACAACTGCACAACTACCAAACTGCATTACTGCAACCAAGAATCTCTGATGGTGTCTCTAACCGTAGCGTCAAGGAGTCTTTTAGAACCTAGATAGGCCACCCCATGAGATTTTCTGGAATCACGATTCCTCTTGGTTAGCTCAGTCGATAATTTTATTAGTACTCATTTTTTTTTATTTTCGATTATCCAGTAATTATATATAAGTTTATTTAGTCTGTTGTTGATTAGTTGGATGTGACTGTATACTCCAACGGACATTATTTTGAATCGATACAGCCTGGTGGTTTTCTCGTTTGAGTTAATAGTATATTTAGGACATGAGATAGTTTCCACTGGATATATCGACTGACACTGAAAAGTCGATACTGGACTCGTTAATCTGGTAATTAAAGGCGTCGGTAATGGCGACCATTTTATATCAGATTTATACTGTGCATATAAAATTTGTGCGAGGGTGAGAAAGTGGATCAGTGTATTTAATAATATATTACTGTCATCAGTGTCCTGTTATTACTTTAATATTCATTTTAATACTGCAATATAACGTAAAACAATGTTATGAGATTTTTTCAGAAATTTCAATTGCCAAGGATTTATCGTGAAGGAAACAATTACTTCACTACCGTAAATTTATATAGACCGTTTTTGTAGGGAAAAAAGGCATACGCAATTTGTCAGTGTAATTTAAAAAAGTTCTGTTCATATCGCTCATTTAATTTTTCTAATTGTACAAAATAAATAGATAACCCACTGTTACTATTTTTTGATATTATAAATAAACTGCTACGTCATTTTGTGAATTTTTGCGGTAATTTCATTAATTTGGTATTATGATTATTACTTATCATCGAACAATAATATTACGCGTTGTTGATAGTTGAGAGTTTCATTAACGTACACGAGAATTCTAGTTTAATTATATATCTACTCACGTAGCAATAAGTATATAATTATTATCTACACCTATATATAGCTGTAAAATACACGTATACAGAATTGTTCTGAATTATCTAGGAAATTAAGTCGCTTCATGAGAATTCTCTCAGTGAACGTACTAAACATTCGCTATCACATTACAACGTTTAGTCGCTCGTTCGTGGTATTACTGGGTTATCCTTTAGATGAATTTGACGTGCTTTTCGTGCATTGTGGATGATCGATCCTACCCTAAACAACCTCTGGTGAAATCGCGTTACCTTAGCTCAATGTAGTTTACGAGTCTGTCCTATCTAGTTACCTGCACAATTCATGGCCGACTAGACACGTACTGGCCTAACGGTATATATATATTGCTGGATGCTGAAACTTTGGGACTTTGAAAGATGTAACTGCGAGTGAAATGAGATCTTTAGAAAGGTGGTGAAAGTTTCATTTATTTTGGAGACCGTGCGTATGATGTTTTTGAATTTCATGGAAAGGACGTATTACGTCTTTAGGTATTAGATGTCAGTTGAACTGACTGTTTGACTTGAGATGCTGATTCAATTTGGACTTGTGCAATGTGACCATTTGAATTGATTGAGAATTTCAACGATCTCTGTACGTGTGGTCGTAATTGTGCAAAACTTTCGTTTCAGGAATTCTACGTCCATTCTTGGACGTCTCGACGCCCAACTGGATAAATTGGACAGAATGTCCAATTGGACAAAACCGTTGTACGAGCGTACTGGCCGCAATCCGTTCGTGTCTATTAGTCAAACCAACTATCCACAATTTGTAATCTAGTTTGAGTTTGCTTTCGGACAAGACGACGCTTACCGACGTCCGACGTCGATCTACGTGAACCATGATATAAAATTGGTGAACGTCTACGTTCCTGGTTGCAGCCAAGTTAGCAATTGTCTTGGAAGATCATGCTGGAGTGACGAATTTGAATTTATCTCAAATTTTATTGTGTTATCACTGATGCAGAAAATGTTCTATTTTTTTTTTAATTATAGGCAGCTGAATATGAATAATCGATTTATCTGATACTGGAACGAAACGACAGCGTAACGAAATCGATTCGTAGTGGAGAATCTGCCTTAAGGTCTTGCAAGAAGTTGAAGAAATTTAAGTGTCCCGACGTTGGGATTACTGTGGAGGTATTAGAATAAATATAAGATGAAGAAATATTAATAGTAAGTCTTGTTTGATCTTTTCGCTAGTAGTTCATATCTCTCACTCACTCGTGTCAACTTCCTCCATAGTCTGATCCTCCACCTTTACCAAGAAGGTACATACCCATGGATAGAGGAAGCTGCAGGTACTACGTAGCGATGTAGAGGAGGCCAAGAGAGAAGGAAGCAAAGTCAAAGTAGTAAGAGAAAATAAGATAGGACGAAAGTAGAAAGAGAATTGCAATTTCAGTAGAGGAGGGATGAGTCGACATCAGGGAACGATTGTCCGACTTTGCTACCGGAAACAAGAAAACAATGCATCGAATGGCTATTGACTTACGCAGTTACTGAGGGTTGGAACGACGCTTGGCGTCGGGGTGAACTCTCCTCTTTATATAGGGGAGGGGGATTATGTGTACAGACAGGAAACGGCTTATGAGAAGGTCGGTCGCACACCAACCACCTAGTATTGCTACCAACTTCAATAACCAGCTTTTATCACTTCACTTGACACTTCAATAATGCGATAGAGATGTGTAGAAAGTTGGGGGAATCCTCTGATAATTTTTTCAATTATTCAAATATATCATCGATCATGAAAGTCTGGAAAGGGTCATGGGACTTTGTATGGACTCGCATAAATTAGAGGTATTAATACGCATTAGACCAATCCCATTTTGAATATTGCCCAAGGGATGCTGAAGCCTCTCCTTCCCATCAGCCGTATTGTTACTGAGTTTCTATTGTTCTCTCAACACGGAACGGCCGACTAACCACGATCGTTTCTACTCTGTTACGTTTGCTGCTATTATATTGGCTGCTTATGTGATATTCTTAACCGGAATGTGGCTCTTTGATTCGTCTATATGTTTATCGGGTAGGTAGATACTATATTTATAAAGAAAATATTCCTGTATGTCTCTGCCTCCTTGCCATCGTTGAAAATAAACTCAAATAAAAATCTTGGAAGAGTATAGAGTGAAGCTAACAAAGAGAAAGACATTGTTGAATGATAATTTCTTTAAGTGTTCTTTGTATTTACACTTTTTCTCTATACATTTCCAATTTCATTTCAGTTTTCAAAGCGAAACATCCTACAAATTCGCGTAGGATTAGACATCTAGGCGCCAGTCGCATCTACCGATTTCTAAGAAACCTATCTTTCATCTTTTGTAAACCTGTTCGACATGGATCTCTTTTGCTAAAGAAGAATCTTGATACCATTCATGGAAAAGTGAGCAGGACTGATTTTCACGGTGATGATTCTCGCGGTAACGTTGATATGGTTCACTTTTTTTTTCTCACTCGAGAGTGCTCCACCGGACGCTACGCCATTGGGAACTACTCGCAGCTGATTGGCTGACTCTAACGCGGTAGCTTTCTGATTGGCTGGCGCACGGAGGTGCGTTCGATAGCCCGGCTCAAACCCCCAGTACCCGGCAGGGCCTCGAACGGGAGACTGCTCTGCTACGTTCCGATTTTCAAAATTCCCTCGCTCGTTTAAATGTTAGACGCCTATTTTTTCCATTAATTCCAAGAAGATTATAAATAGCAGGCGATTACCTAAACCTCATCTCTGATATACCGTGTCGCGTTACCGCGAATGCTTAACGGATTTGTCATTCAAAAAATAAACGAGAAGAACGATAGACTTTGATCGCGTACCTCGTATTGAAAACACAAGTATCAAATATATTAGATTTACTCTATGGGAAGTAACAATTGAATCCCACGCAGTGCTGTCGCCATAACCGCAGTGAGCTTTTGTGTTCCGTGACTTAGTGCCTTTTTATTTTGGATTTTATACCAACCCGACCGGCCACTTGACTTCAGGATTTTCCAGATCTCCCACGTCCAAAGGTATGTCAAATTTTTCAATATAACACCAATCTAAGTCTAACCACGAAATTTTCACAAAATATCACAAAATCACCATAAAACATCTACCCATTTTCCTTTCACATTATAAATTCAAAATTCCGCGAATTTTTCTCTACGTATCCTCAGAATCTTCATATCTCGTTAAAGAAATTCTTTCACACCTCTCTTCCTAAAAACACTCCTAACGTCCCATACCTCGATTCTTCGAACATCAAAAGCATTTTCATTTCGTCTTCCCTAGTTCAATTAAAAAAAAAAGGACAAGCACATTCGATCCCATTGTTGCCTTGTATCGCGTTCCCCAGCAATGTCGTTATTCCAATATAGACAATCATATATAAACCATGACTAGATAGGTGGGTAGGTACCACCCGCACCCACGTAATCGTACAGCATTCGCAAGCGGGAACGTTGGTTCCGGCGGAAAGGCGAGTCAGGTGCAAGCGATCTATAAACGACAGTCGTTGACCGGGTAGAATCGAACGTACCGTAGCGAACGATCGGCCATTCGTACAGAAATCGAAATCGTGCGCCCGGCATTGATACCATACCGGTACATCGGGAGTTCATTGAACTCTATATATAGGTATCAATATAAGATCCACTCAACAGTTCGAATTCTCTCACCATGGCGATTCCATTCTAATTCCCTAGACTCCTCCACTTTCCTCCTTGCCAATACGTATCTACATCTCCGTGTGTATATATATATATATATATATATACCACGAGATTGACGTTCTCAACAAGTAATGACACGAGACGGGAGCTACTCTTCCGGTACAGAAGCATCTTCCGGCAAGGTTATAATCCGGTTTCTGCCGTGCATAAATATTTACGCGCGTGCACTCAGCCGTACAAAATTCCAAGCTCAAAGAGTCTCATCTCCGTCCCCATACCCCAGCATCTTTCCTCACGATTTTCTCCTGTCATCTTCCTCCCTCACGGCCACCCGTATCCCGGACGCTGCTCCGAATCCGCCAGGTTCGTTCACAAAGCTCCCGCTGATGGAGCTGCTTCTTCTGTAGTGACGTACGAGTTAACTCCTGGTTGACTTACAGCGCTCCATCAAGGATAAGAGAGGTACCTCCGCGTTACGCTTAGGAATGGAGCAGAAGTAACAATCCTTCGACGTCCACCGTTGCCGTGTGGATCAGGCTGAAGTTTACTTCGTAGAACTTTACGGGTGCACGAAACTGGTACGTTGGGGCTTGTAAAGGTGGGACTGACGCAGAGACCACCCTACCCAGTTCCTATAACTAGGGACACCTAAAGCTCTCTTCCCTCTTCTCATGAATATTCAGGTGGGGGTAGTTTGGAAGGTTCGCCAAAGGTACCCGACGCTGGTCTAGCAGGGTAGCCAACTGTCCTGGAAATTGCCCTAGGCGTATACTCGGCACCTGTGACACCCGGCAGGTCCTGCCACTGGCGTCTACATTATTTGGCAGGGACAGGTGGGCCACGTCCGTCGGCGCTTGGGACATCCGTGTAATTGAATTAGGCAGTTACCGGTGTGCGGCAACCTTTAAGTTAGGTCTCCGGTTGGCTCCCTTGAGAGTACCGTCTTTCTGGGCGGCATCGATGTCTCCGCTCGGTAGAAACGCTCGTGTCTCTCATCCTTGGTACCGGGTGTCATCATAATTCATGGGATTCGCACAGGACACGGGGTTGATGAATGCAGGGTGAAATACCTATCGTTAAATATTGACGTAGTTAAAAAAAATTGTTATCTTCTTTCTCCTCCCTCCCCACCCTCTCTCTCTCTCTCTTTTATTTGGTTTACTCAGAATCGATTTTTCTGTAATCCTATACCTCCAATTCGCAATCCCTCTCATTCACTGTAATATATGGCCGGCTGGACAGAGGGTGCGCGACTACCCTTATACGCGATGCTACGATGTATTTTCATCCCCTAGGTCTACTAGCCGCAATGGTTCGATCAGTTCGCATATCGCCGATAGCGTCGTTATGGAATTTATTATCCAAAGCTCTGTACTGTTCTCAGGGCGTTTCTCTACCTCATCTACGTATCCCGACGTGATACGTCAACGCCCTAGATATTTGGTATCTGGATGAGGATTCTATGACGTTATTTATATTGAAGCTTTTCGTGCACTTACAACGTGATTTCTTTAAGGGTGGGCTGAGCTGTGGTAGTTTTTTTTTATTCTGGTTTGACGCGTTTCTCAGACAAGGGTTAAGCACGGGGTCGTGTCAGAGATTTTTTTGGGTTGAAATAATTTTTTGAATTTTTTTTAGCGGCCGGAGGAACGCCGGGGGATGGAATTCTTACACGCGCCCGAGTGACGCTACAGGGACGTCTAGCTGCGAATAATAGGGAGACTGTACTGCGAACATTTAGCTTAGGGTGGATTTCTACGAAGGGATGATTTTGTAAGGTCGTCACTTGGCTCGAGTGACGGTACTTGTCGTTGGGATTTACATGGCAGCCGTAAATGTTTGATTGTTCGTTGTGCTACGAATGAAGGGCCATTCACAGGGTGGTATATCCTCGCGCCCCTCGAGGGAACGTTATACCTACAGTATCCTCGTGCAAAGTACTTCGACCTGTTCCCTTTATCTTGTCTTCTCAAACCCCCTGTATATGTTATACCGGTTTACTCTGTAGTAGATTGCGGGGTCTTCCTTGACCTTTCGATAGAATTTCTGATTCAAAAACGTTACGCTTGGTTGATTTGTATGAATTTTTTTATTTCTCTTTCGTTACCTTCCCTTTTGACTTTTGCCCCCGGACAGACGTCAGCTGTTCTCCTCGTATATCTAAGCGTTTCACGTACGCGTTACCCTAAAGGGCTACGGTGCTGCGTCCATTACGAAACTCCCGACGAGCGGGTCCCTTTCTAATTTCTCTAGCCGTAGAAGCAAGAATAACAAGAGGGAAGGATCGCGGGCGTCGCGCATGCGCAGAACGCTGGTTAATTCTCGAGACGGCCCTCGAGCGAACGCCTAGGAAAGTGCAAGGTGCGAAAAGTCGATCTGAACTTGGGAAGAAGTCTATTATGCATTTGCCTCGTTGCTACTCCCGGTTTCGTATTACGAGCTCGTCTCGTCTAAAGGCCCGTTCACATTGCAGTCACGTACCCGGTGCACTCCTCCATAGCGAGTCACAAATTTCTCAACCCCTTTGAATTTTTGGAGCACCTCTCGAGCGAAACACCGGGTACGGCCCTCTGTCGCCGGTTACTACGTTCATGAATATTTGCCCGAATTTTTTTTTTTCCTTTCACGACGATACTTATTCACCACATTTTCTTTTTCTTCACCTCGAACACCCGGTATAAGAAGCTTCGCATATGCAAGCCATTGCGCATACACTGTATAAAAGCTAACGTATACTTTTCTTCGCGACTCACCGTCTCAATCTACTACCTACTTCCTTTAAGTTCTCATCGATTTAGCTCACAGTCAGCTCCCCTATGTATGCCTCACGTAGAAATCGGCAAGTCTCGTACGAGTCTTATGTGTTCCTAAAACTTCACTGGCAAGGAGCTCGATAACATTTACAACCTTTACGAACGTCCTGCAGAAGGTACCGCCTGGTACTTACCTTGCCACCCGGTACGTAGGTAGATCGTACGGCTCGATGCCGAGGGCACTTTTCTCGATTGAGCCGGGTATGTAAGCCGCGATGTGTATCCCCATAGCAGCGACGACTGGCTTATCCGAACGTTCGAAGCCCGATGCCAATTTCGACGTGTAGTCCGTTCGCGGTAGCTTTATGCGTGGGAAAAGCTTGCGACGCGTTCCTCATCCATGTGTGCAAGGCTTTACGCTATCTCGTGGGAAACGGACTGTACACTCATCTCGGGTAACTGGGACGCAGTTTGTAGCTGTACTGAGGAGACGATCGACAAATCTTTTGATACTTCGGAACGGATACGTATCTTCTCAGTCTTCCGATCTTGCTTACTTTTCGTAACGCAGCCAGTGCTGCTTGGCAGGTCTGAATTTGTTCGATTTGCACATTTCATTCGCGAACTTCGCACATACACTTACAGTTCACTCTCGCACGTTACCCACCTTGTGGACCCTGCCGTTTATGGGGTCACGTGGTGTCCTGTACATTCGGTACCTTTCTTACTCTCAGGTAGAGGACGAGGGGAGGGTGTATCCTAAGACGGCAAGAAAGTGCTCAGGGCTTCGCATTCCGAGGGATCATTATCTCGAATAACAGACGTCTAACCGGGCTTCCCCTTCTACGGGTCTCCTGCTACTACGCGCTCCTTTCCACATGCTCTGTGAACTCCCCTTTACTTCGGTGTGCCCTGGCGCGGTGTCGCCGGTCTCACAGGAAGTCCAGTACCCACGGTAGAAGACGGACGTATGTATGGTTATTGACAGTTCGCTTTTTTTTTTGGGTTGTATTCGTCATAGACGTTGTCGAGGGGGATGATTCTTTAGGGGTGTGTTTGAGGTCGTTCGGGATGTTCGTGTCGAAATGCACTGATACTATTTTCTGGGTGGCGGGGGTAATTACGTTCCTTATCTTATTCCGTTTCTACCCCCCTCCCTCTCTATCTCCCTGATACCACCGAGTGAGTCGTTCGGATTGGCACCACTTCGGCAGGATGTAAAAGCCGGGAGGGATGAGAGTGACTCCGCTATCGGAATAAGGGTTGTAGGGAGCAGGGGCGGAAACCGAAGGAACAGGCTAAGGGACAGAGACCAGTCTCGATTTGATTGAACTTGGCTCACGACACCAGGAAGAAAAGCACTCTGTTCGAAGAGGGGCGCGGGACGATCCGCGGCGCGGGGGAGGGAACGACCAAGTTTCCCTCGAATTTCAAATAATCCTGAATGGATCGCAATTTGCGGAGATGGTAGTCTGCGTTTTCACTGGTAAAAGTTTCTTCGATGTTCTCTCTCTCTCTCTCTCTCTCTCTCTCTCTCTCTCTTTCTCTCTCTCTCTCTCTCTCTGTCTCCTTGGAGCTTTACTCTTCCATCACCTCGCCCCCTCCCCTCTTTACATGCTTCATCCCCCGTCGCTATCCTTTACTCTTGCTCTATTCCTTTTTCTGACTTTTCTTCGTTTATTCCACTGCTAATACGTCTCCGCCACCACCCCTTATCCACCCACCTCAGCTCACCCCTTTCACAACCACAGCCACGATTTCTTTCGTGCTCGGAACCTCGGAAGATTCTATCATCCAGTCGCGCAACGTGAGAACAATCACCGAGAACGAAATCCATCGAGTCACGCGATTGAGAAATTCGCGAAGGAAATCAGCCGATCGAATTCAATTCGGTTCAACAGTATATCGGGTAAAGTGGATTTGGAACTATTTTTTTTTCCTCTTGCTTCTCAGATAAGACTATAGCGGCAGCTGGAATATATTTTAATTTGGATCGCCACGTCGGGAAGTCAGCTGGATGTCGATTGGTATGAAATTTCTTTTATTCGGCTGATTCAAATTTCAGGGTTTTCTGGTCGTTCTAACGATTAAAAACTTTTAACTTTTTAATGCGTCCACGACTGCGTACCCGTATCACACAATGTGCGTAACCCAGTGGTCCATTAGCATAGGACTCGTTTCTTTGGTATCTACCGACTCATAAATTACCAGGGAGCCAACCGGCAGAGCCACCCTCGGCTACGAGAGAACCATCGCCCGCTCATTCATACGTTACTCACGAAACCCGTAAAGGTGACATAATCTTCGGGTTTCGTTCCCACGGTACTAGTGTCGGGACGAGCGAGTGTGAAGAAAAAAAAAAGTGTGACGTCGACACAGTTCGCGTATTGAATTTTTTTTATGAAACGAAAAAAGGCGACACGAGGAAAACCACTGTCTATAAAATTGATACTCAGTTGGTCCATGTTAAATTCAGGAATCTCTCGGTATAATCCACGCTTAGATCGGACCGCATAAAATACAATAGAAAAATTGCAACGACGTTGAGAAACGGTCTGTCGGTAATGTAGTTTCCTGTAACTTCGATGTTACCCTCTATTTTCGTTCATTCCCTATTTACACCTGTGCGACGAGCGATTGCATTTCTTTTTTCCTTCAACCCTGCGCTCAACGCTTCGGTACGGATTTGACGGTGGCTCCACTCAGTTTTACGGGAACGAGAGTAAATACAGTGCTGCCAACCGTGTCTAGGAATCAGAGTATCTGGAGTTCCCGGCAAAAGCTCTTCCTTGTTTTGCGCGAGTGTCGCGGTGTCGATGCTTTTTCCCGAGCTTAGCGATTTTCGCGTTGTAACCGCAGCCGCAGGATTACGGTATACCAGCGGTAAAATCGCTGCAGTGCGGTGACGCCTTTACGTTGATATTTTTTTTCAACCTTTTCTTTGCTTAGACACTAACGATTTTTTTTTAATTCACGCTTCGAGAGTGCATCGATAGATTTTACGTAAACCAGAGACTGCCTGGGATCTTTTTTTTCCCTTTTCATCCCTCTTACGTCTACCTGAGGTTTTCGTGGAAACTGGTCCTCGCAATAGGGGTTGTCGTGGTTACGCAGGCACCAGGTTACGTGAGCGGCTTAAACCGTCCTTGGTATGCCCGAGGATTCTGCACCGAGTCACAAGGGACGTTTATGGAATTTTACTATTTTTATACGAGTAAAATTTTTTCTTTCACTTAACAGTGTCCTCAGCCGTTATAAAAAAATTTTCAAAACTACCCCTAAAGCTACCGGCAGATCCTCCCTTCGCCCACCCACCCTCATATACACGGCGCGGGGTTTTCCCATGTAAAATATTATTTCCCATTGCCGAAATTCCCAGTCATCTTTACCACGGTCCTCTCGCGCGGGTATTTCGAATTTCCGTAAAATTACTCAACGCATCCCTCGACGTCCAACACGGCGACTCCCTAAGACTCCTACCCGACTTATATCCCACTTTTGGAAAATCTCGCACGGGTTATCCCTCTATCGCGCCCTCTTCCACGCGAAATACTATTCGCCCTTTCGCACCGAAAATCCGTCGGTCCCTGAACCTGGTCTCTCTCCGTCTCTCTCGTTCTCTCGCTACTCCCTGCTGCCTCGAAGCATTCTTACCGTTTCGAACCATCAAGGACGCCGATCCTTACGGTGGCTGATCGCATCCTGGCCAGTTTATCTTGCGTCGCTCATTCAACTCGACTACCTTCCAACCGTCTCCCGTGTTTGTAAACACGCTGACCACGCCGCGCCAGGCTCCAATCTCGGGATTACTCACTCCTTGACTAACTGCTGCACGTGGACCCTGGCTCTTTGTAATATCTATATATGTATATGTATACGTCGAATACCGGTCCTCCTCTAATAGTATTATTTTTTATTTTATTTTTTAACTCCTTTACTCGCCTACTCTCATGCCGAATATGCATGTGGCGTCCATGTACCACCATGCGCGCGGAGACTCACTCCGCCCTATGGCTATTCCATGTCGCTGCTTTGAAAAGGTGGGTCCCTATGTTGCGAGGCTGCTGCCAAGCGAAGGAGCGCCGCGCTCTCCTCTCCCGTAGCGGAGAGGCGAGTAAGGGCCCTGGCGGACCTGAGGGCTTCAGGGCCGTACGAGTGGTTGGGGGGGGGGGGGGGGAGGGCGAGCTCTCCCATCTCCCTCCCACGTTGGTGGGGATGGAACGTGGTTAGTTCACTTTCCCGAAGCGTCCAGCGCGCGTCCTCAAGGTGCGCTCGTGACTTTCCACCAAGGGGAGTCCACTTTTCGGTCTTTTACTCGGTTTGGTCATTAAGATTTCTTTCGTTAAAAAATGTCAATACTATCACTAATTCTTATCGGTAAAATAAATTTTTCATGGGATAGTTATACCACGTGAAAATTTATCATAATTATCTTTATTCGTTTTATTCCGATTTTATTAAATTAATTTTTATTAAAGAATTTTTTTTTTCACCGGGTACTAAAATACTTCATTTTTATAACGATCAATTGTTTATCGCGCAATCGAGTATTCGTGAGAAATACTTTCTTTTCAAGGAAATTTATTTGAAGTCGTAACCGCGCTTTGCATTTGGCTTGTATGACCATAGTGGGTCGGGCCCTTTAACTTGGTCCCAAAATGGTCCCAACTTGCCCTACCCAAGGGGGTTGGTTTAGTTTACCACCTGACGCCCCGGTTGGACAGCTTTAGCGTTACATCAGGGAACACCCTTGAAATACTTTAAGGTGTTCGTCGGACGTCGATCTCTCGTATAAGGCTAATTCTTATTTGTCCTTTCGTCGGTACGAAATTATCCATGAAAACTCGTCCTAGACATTTAACGTATATATGCACTGTCAGCCTCTTTTAATTTACGCACGTATCCGTACCGTCTTTCCTGAGGTTTGACTTTTTTTTATCGTCATTATCATTATTTCTTCGTAGCGCCGCGGCGTGGTAGTAACCTTGGACTCGGCCCACGGTAACGTAGTAGTATCTACATTCTTGCAGTGTCGCAACCAGCAACGTGCACGGCTCGATGGAAATGCACTGGGGGACCCCGATTGGTTCCATTGAAACACGATCGCGGTCACGGAGAGATACTTTAAAAGCGGCAATACCCAGAATGCCATTGGGTCGAGTCCACGTGGCGAATATACGTCGTTTCACGCATTCGGGCCAAATCGAAGTAATAAATTTTTTTTTTCATTTCGACAGGCCGCGTTCATGACGCGCGACAGTATCGGACGAAGCCGTTACTGCCGGACTTCAATGACAGTTAGAGACATCATCGTGGCATCGAACAGTTGAGAATATTTAGTACCACTGGTACCGCTAGGTATCGTTCCTCCGTATGAGACTGGAAATATCTATCCGACTCGCGGTACCGGTTCTCCACGTAACCGTCGACGTAAGCGTCGACGTACTCTCGGCTGGTCCGGTCGTCGCCCGGAGGCGTCGAGGCGCGTCGTTCCGAGTCTGCCGGTCGCCGCGGCGACCGAGACCGTCCAAGGTGAACCGGTGTTTGAGTGCACGGGAGAAAAAAAATATCCACTGCTCCTCGCTGCCGCTCGCAAGGCGTTGACGCTGTCGCGGGCCTCCTACGTGAAAAGCTTCCCTAATTTTCTCTTTTTGGGACTAGACTCGTATATGGGAACTTTTCAATGTGAACCGAGCTTAACCCTCTATACCACTCTAGGGTCACGGGCGCTTTCGATGTGTCTCTCTGCCTGCATCACAGCCCCGATTACTCTTGCGGGTTTCGTGGTAGAGATTTTTTTATCAAATGCGATCACCTGGTTCTCCCACGGGAATCCTCGGGACGGAGGAACGCGAAACGCAGTGGGAAACGATTAAGGAATTTTCTACAGGGACGATTGCAGGGGTGCGGGAAGTTAGCCCCCCACAATTCGAAATTCCGATTCTACCTGTTGTTCTGGCTTGTTCTATAATGTTCCATAAAAACAAGTTTCTCAACTGAAATTTGTAGCGGTGAGACGAAAAAAAAACTTTTTTACTGGAACCCCTCTCCTCCCCACTTATGGAAAATTAAACTTTTTTTTGTTGTTCCAGGTTGTTCTAGTTGTTCTAAATATTGTTCCAGAATATTAATACCGCTAAGTAAATAATACTCGAATGGGATCAAAAATACGTTTTATGCATATAAAATCGTTCCTTTCTACCTTTATCCGACTCGCGACTATCCGATCATTATACAAATCTAGAACAATCACCGATAGACCGAGAATAACCTAGAAAAATCTAAGAAAACCTAGAACAACCTAGACAAACCTAGAAAAACCTAGAACAACCTAGACAAACCTAGAACAACCTAGACAAACATAGAAAAACATAGAACAATACGGATCAACCTAGAAAAACCTAGAACAACATAGAACAATATGGAACCACCTAGAATAAGCCGGAAGATAATTTCAGTTATACAGCCACTACTTTGAGCACACTTATATAGTTTGGAGTCGGTCCTGAAAGTATTTTCAACGTAATGAATATTTGAGGATCATAAAGCGGCTGTCACACCAAATTTATTTACATTTTTTCAATGCTAGTATCGAGAATTGTGATGGGCTTAGAAGATGTTTCGTTAGGTTAGATTGGGTTAGAATTTCAATGCTGTGGTGTGTCAAGGTAGTAGTTTTAAAAAAAAGCATCATTTCTCTATTGTGAATGCCCCTTAATCGCCTGGGTGCTCAAACTATACTTTCTACAAGTTTATATATGTACATATAGTTTTTTCATATTAGTATGTTGGTTGTTCTCGGTTTTTTTAGGTTGTTCCAGGTTGTTCTCGGTCTATCAATGATTGTTCCAGATTTGTATAACGATCGAGTAGTTGCAAGCCGGATAAAAGTAGAAAGAAACGATTTTATATGCATAAAACGTTTTTTTGATTCCATTCGAGTATTCTTTACTTATCGGTTTTAATATTCTGGAACAATATTTAGAACAACTAGAACAACCTCGAACAACAAAAAAAAAGTTTGATTTTCCATAAGTGAAGGGTTCCGGTAAAAAAGTATTTCTTCCGCCTCACAGCTACAAAATTGTTTTTCTGGAACATTGTAGAACAAACTTAGAACAACTCAGAACAAACAACGGAATCGGAATTTTCGAATTATCCGGGGCTAACTTCCCGGACCCCGATTGCAGTCCTTGCAGACTATGAGCGTGTTCCGAGAGGGTAGCAGTTAACATTGCGTGGTCCGTGTCTCTGTGGGTAGTCCGGGACGTTACGTAAGATCAGCTTTTCAGAGTTGGCGTATGTATACGGGTGTTAAAAGTAAGTAACAGCGTGTAAGGTTACACTGCCGACTGCGGATTGGATTTGTGGGGGATATATTACCTACGTGAACCTGGCACCCGACTTAAAAATATTATAATTTTCAAAACGTGATTCGATTGTACCCCGTTTGTAC
>JAYRCB010000709.1:275771-295362 GCA_036026315.1 Trachelus stipa
GGTACAAACGGGGTACAATCGAATCACGTTTTGAAAATTATAATATTTTTAAGTCGGGTGCCAGGTTCACGTAGGTGGATATATTATAATCAGCGGAATTTCGATGAAATTAGCCGGTAACAGCGAAAGCTGCAATGGGGCCTATACCGGCAGTGTCAGGGGGTCACTCGGCAAATATCAATTAGCCCCAAGTACCAAATGAGCCGGTTCGTTGCAATTGATGCGGCGCAAATATTTAGTTAATTTGCGGACGGTCCCGTACGTGTCACGTCTGCCTGTAGGCAGGCTGTGGCTGTGCTGAGGTCCCCAACGGGACACCAGGAGACCAGCCAGATGGAGATGACGTCTGTGCTCGCTGGGGTCCTTGAGACTTGGACGACGGTGGCGATTTGACGGAAAAATCGAAAGAAGATAAAAAAGTTAGATAAATTTTCGAGAGAATTCGTACGAAATGCAGTTATTTTACGTAATCGAGATTAGAAGCCAACTTCACGTTTCCTCCGATCCTGGTCATTTGGACCCATTTTTCCTTAGCCATCTCTTATCAAATTTAATTCGCGTCGCGTCAGGATCGGAACAATATAAATTTTTCCTTGTTCTCCAAATATAGATACTTTTCTAGTACTAGTCTCTTTCATACATTTTTTCACTGGCAAAGGCGTCGCGACGCCCAAAATGCGATCAGCGATCCAATAGGATTGCTCATGGGAAACGCCCCATTACTCTCAGCAGCTTTCCACTCGTTTCAGCCATTACCTATTTTGTTTTTTTTTCTTCCACAAGGATTGTTTCTCGTTAGGGCGCGTTCCAATCAAAACTTTCCAAAACGACGAGAGACCCGACGACTCCTTTCCTTCGGTCCTTGTAGCGTAGCAAACGGGCCCCAGTTCTATACGGAAGAGGTTAGGTTACCTTTTGACGGTGTTCCTACACGAAGTTTCCTCGTTACCCTTTTCCTTGCTCACTTCGCTCCAGTCGTCCCATAGTCGAACGTTTATTGGACGCGTTCAACTTGAATTGCGAAGTGGCTTTATATTCGCGTCGTATGCGGACCCCAATCGTCGTTACACCATAGGGGTCATTTCTATGATAGTCAATTTGACGCAGTCGCAGCCGTCGGGCGCGTCTCAGTGGTCATCCTGGCGCTTCTGTAACGCAGGAAGCGCACCATTAGCGTCGACGTCGGCAGGAGGCGTCGAGGAGGCGAATTCTCGTTGGCGGATGTCGAGAGGATGGGCTTTTCTCTCATGGTCATTGTCACGGTCAGTTCCAATCAGAACTTCCAAGTGTCACTTCCTCTCCCGACTGCCCGACTGACTGCCTGTTTGTTTGTCTGATTTATTGACCGTCCCTTTCTCTCATCCTCCTGAAGGATTCCATCCTTTGGTCGTACACACACACATATATATATTATATATATATATATAGCCTCCTTCATTGGCCTTACTTTCTTCAGACATCCTCATCCTCCAACTCTTTTCTACTTCACCGGATGCTCCTCTGGTCTCTCTGTGGTTTCCCATCGATCCGCTTCAAGTTGATTAACAGTTGTAAATTTAATTACCACCACAGTCTCTCCCTACCCGTTCTTTCTCGAGGGACTTTTCTTTTTTAGCATCTTTTTTTTTTCCTCCTCTTTTCTCTCCGTACTGCATCTTACTTTCGCTGTGGCCTCCTGTCTTTGGTATTTTTCTTTAATTTTTTTTTTCTTTTTCTTTCGCTCCCACGCTTTATTCGCTTCGCGTGGAATCCTCCTCTCTGTCTTCACAGGCTCCTTTGTAGAACGGCCGGTCGGACAATATCTTCCTTCTTCCCGTGTATCCTTATTACCACTGGGTGCTAGCACCGGCATGAGGCATCTGTACCTCTGATTTATATCAGGGCCGTGTCGATCGTGCAGTGGGGCCCTGCGGAGTTGGCTAATATTATATTCTATCGGATGGCACCGACTTTTGCCAGGAAACTTTGAAAGTTACTCGCGAGTACCACTACGGGATAATGAAACGATCCACAAGTTGTCGAGTTATTCCCCGCAGCTCTTCCTCGGCTCTGTCATCCCCCCTTCTCACCCCTTTGCATCCTTGCTTTCTTCCGTCATTCAATCTCTTCCCTCTCTCTCTCTCTCTCTCTCATACACACTTTACTTCCTCTTCCCGGAAACTTCCGTTTCTCCGGATTTCACTCGGTGGCTGCCAACCTTCAGGCAACGTCTCAAAAGGCAGTAAAGACGCTCGCTTATCCTATCCATGTACCAATCCACCCCAAGCCAGTCGCGATTCATCGGAATGAGGATGCTGGGGTACCCGCCCAACATACCCTATACAGATGAATACGATTTTATGTGACCTGACGCATATACCTCTGTACATATGTAGATACTCACTGTGGACGGGGCTGTATATATACTCTTTATATATATATATATTTAATGTGCACTTACATTCGTATATATTTAAAGATACTGTACCTAGTTAGTGGCAGAGAAGGCAAAGGACGTTCAGTGGTACAGTCATTCAAAAAAGTCAATGACACTCCCGTAGCCGCCATTGTGCCCGCATTTCCTTTCTGAATTAAGTAATCGTTAGCTCATCGTTAATCACCTTTCTCCTTTTTAGCTCGTCGGATTTTCGCATGGCTTATAACGAGAGCCACTCCCGACTTTCTCCTCTCGTCTTCCGCCTCGTCTTTCCCTTTAATTTCTTTTATCCCGCCGTTACAGTCACCCCCCTCCTCCCCCCCTCCTCCTTCCCCTAGCAATCGCTGCGGCAGATCCTACCTTTGCGCGAAGAACCCTCCCTCCCTCCCTCCTTCCTGTTCCATCGTAACTGACGTCATATTCGCGAATTTCCAGGTGAGTATATTTACGCGATTATCTTGAAATTGCAGTCAGAAGTGCATTCCACTTCAGCGTGCAACCTGCTGCAGCAGCGCAGTTGGCTCTGGCGTTAGCTAGTCCCTTATACTTTGGCGAGGATGCTGCGCATCCGGAGAATAGCCTCGCGTAGGGCGTGTACGGTATCTATAGTCCCGCTTACGTAATTACGCGACGCACATGTGCATAATGCAAACTGCCGAGGATCTGGTCCATTGCGTGCAGCTGCAACTAATGCATCTCTAATCCCAAAGCAGGAGACGACGAGAGCCTAACCTACAGTAATAGACATCTGGACTCGATGATGTTGCTGCTTACTCAACCTGGACCTACCTCACTTCGTATATACGTGAACTTGTCTTATGCACTTATTTTCGACGCTTGCACTTCCGGTGCATCGTCAGGTAAAATTGCAATTTTACGAAGCACAGGTACATCTTCGGGAATTGGAGTCGATACGCTTTTTTTGAACTCCTTATAGGATGCTTTGCTAATGGGATATTATAATCTTTTCTCTTTTTTTTCGAAATTTATTTCTAGTAATTTTTTGGGTTTTTTTTTTCGTTCGTCTTATCAAAGTATCGGCACTTGGGGTTAATGGATAGATTCGGCTATTGTCTATGCGCTTTGTATCCGTCTATCTTGCCATGTGTCTGCACATCCAACGACCTAACCCCTAATTCTCTCTGCATGCGAATCGGAGCCATTAAGGCTGCCTCGAATAGCAGCTAACCGACGGGACTTTCATCCGGTAGCGACGGAAATGGTGTCCGGCGATTAATCCGCTTGGGCTGTACCTACCGTACTATCTATATCGTAACGAGAGGATAGAGTTCACGTATGTTCACGTTCGCACATTGCTACGATCTCACCTATCTTATGGTAATCGCGTATTGCGGATGGCACTGATGCATCGTGTATCCAATCCTTTGTAAGGTATCTATGAGCACGGCAATTCGTGTAACTGACCTTTGGCAATTATCACACGACTACGGCATATACGATCCCACGTGTGACTTCTGGCTTTTTTTTTCTTACGCGTACGCGTGGCTTCCCATACGCGATGAAAAAATCGAGCAATCTCGTGCGCCATCTTGGGATTTTTCTTCCTCCTTACGTAACACGTGGTTCAAGTTCACGGTGCCGTACAGGGCACTACTACCATCGTACTCGGTACCGACAGCCAGCAAGGGCTGACCTCCGTGACCTCGGTCGACCGGATGGCAACCTTAAGCTGCTCTCGCAACCTCCTAACGTCGCTTCTAATTAACAGGAGATGGTGCGAGGCTGTGAGACGGGCGTTGATCTTGCGAGAGGGTAGTGGGGGGAGAGAGAGAGAGGGAGGGAGATAATGCCTTATCTGCCACCATACTACTCGTGGGAGAATTTCTACTGTGCGAACGGTCACAGTACGTGAACGCATATATATTTTTTATTTATATACTTGTACCCTCCTGCTGTACCTATTTCCCTTGTTCGCCATATGTGCACGCACCTTGCGCCTGCGCTCCTCGAATGCACTTGGGCTCCTTCAATTACCGTGTGAACCACATTAGTACAGTTTTGACATTCCTACGTCCACCTATCTGTTACGTTGATCTACGAAATTTTTTTTTACTTATTTAATACGATATCGTGGCTGTCACGTGCGACTGGGCTAGATCCTCGCAGAGGACGCTGGTTGATGTTTTTTTTGGGAAACGAGGTAAAAGAATTTTTTTTATCTTTATCTTCGGAAATCTGCATCCGATTCTTTATTCCAAATGGTCGCGAACCATTTTTGGCACGAGCTTACTTGAAAAGCTTTGTTTTTGAATTTTTTTTTATTTTTTCCCCCGCTATACTTTCGCGATTTTTCGCAGGTTTTTTTGAGGATTCTCTCGGGTGGTTTGAACGGCCTTGCGACCCTCTGCGCGACTTCGTGCCCAGGACGCCCTCTCATGGCTCAGTAAATATTCACAGCCGAACGTAAGACTTGCGGAGGGAATGCTTTTTTTGAGTGTACTTTGGATTTGTTGAGTTTCTCACGATTTCTTCTCGTTTCCCTTTTAACTCGTTAACGACGTTTTCTTTTTGCCCCTTTGGAATACGAGGGCGAACTCTGGTCCGCCCCTGCAACCCCTTTCTGTAGCGTAGGATGGCTGCCACTCGGCCATTGTCTACACGTTAATTAGATGGCTGTTTAATAAGAAATTTTTTTTTCTATTCTCACTTTAAACGCCATCAAAACCGGAACTATAAACTCGTCGCGATCTTAATGGTTTTTCTTACCTATTTCAGAAGCTGAAAATTCAGACCCACGGAGTCCCAACCTGCGACGATCACGACGTGGACTACGTCTCTGTACGGCGCGGCGATTCCGTGAGTTTTAACCTGGTCTTTTTAATAGGATTATAAAATGCAAATGGACTTGAGTAAGAAAGAGCAATGCCGAGGGGGGAGACTAAGGGACCGGCTTCAATTTACCATTTTTTTTTTTCAGTACAATGGGGGTACCAGAATATTATTAAATGAAAATTTTCATGGCGCGAATGCTAATTGCCGTTTTTTTTTCAAAATAAATATATATTTAGCATCCACGAATCGTCAGCATTGACTGTGCTTTTAAGAAAATGCTTTTTTCTCGTTTGCTTTCTTAAATTTTTTTTTTCAATTCTATTTCCTCATATTGCCCAACTCGCCCTCCACTGACATCCTTAGGCATTTCTTCGTTATAGTTATATTTATTTTACACATATATATTGTACACAGTGTATTTCTTTCGATCGTACGAATATGGCTGACTTTACTCGAGGTTTCTGTAATGGTATTTCTTACAGGAGAATCCACTGTAATTTTCAACCATTCAGACTTTATACCACCCCCTCTCCCCCACCGAGCACCCTCGTGTACTATACTCACCATTTCATGATTCCTCCCTCCCTCCTCTGTTGCTGTCGTGAGCATCCAGCAACCCTTTTTTTGCCCTATCGTCTATTTTCCCTCATCGCGACATTCTCCCTTCTGAATTCGTTTCACTTTATTCGCACTGAAAAGGAAATAGAAAAAATATATATATATACACACATACATCTACCTTACGTACGTACATATACCTTGTGCCATGTATGCATGGGCTGCAGTGCTACGTGCACCAAACCTCATCTTCAACTTCTACTTTCTTTTTATTGCTTTTACCTCTTTTTTTCTTCTTATTTTTTCCCTCTTCCGTCTCTTTTTTTCTTTCGTATATCTATCGCCTCGCTCTCTTTCCCTCCCTTGCGAAATCTCCGTCGCGGAACTTTCTCGCTCGCCGACCGAATGCCAGCATGCCGCAAGGTTAATTGAAATCAAGAGGTGCATTGTGAACACGGCTTTAGCGCAACAGCCACGCGAATAAGCTCGCTTTTTTCCCTTCAGATTCAATCAACCATGCTGCTTCTCACATAATTGCCCATAGACTTTTATCGCAGGAGGGGGGGTGGGGTGACCTCGAATTCGTAATCAGCGATCCCAAAAATCCCTGTACGCCATGTTTTCGCGTAAAATTTTTTCTATGATTTTATCCAGAACATATTTTTATTCACTTTGGCGATAATGGATTAATGTGATTTTAGTTATATACATATACATATAAGGATCGACGGGTCAAACGGTCATTGTCGATATATACTCCGACTGATAAGACACGTTAATAAATATAAAAATTGTTATTGAACAGTTTATTTTCGTGTTATTACGTAATTAATATAGTATATATATATGCACATATAAAATGAGTCTAGATATCTCCGTCAAGCTTCAGTCCATTCGAATACGTTAATTGTATCAGATCGGTTCTTCAGCCTGCAACAGTATCTCGGTAAGCGTAAAAGTTCCTTAAGTCAAAATCTACGTCAATTTCCTAGTCAAAGTCAAGTAATAGATTTTTCAAAAAAAAAAAAATTTATTTTGGTAAAAAAATTTATTTTCTCCCACTATGCCCATAAACACTTTTCTGTACAGTGGTACACGCTGTATCACTTGTTATACGTATACAGTTGTCTTCATCTTGAATGGACCCAACCATCCGTACGTATACATGCTCTCGTATTATTCTGTCAAATGAAACGCTCTGTACTGCATTACAGTCTCAAAAATACGAATCGCGCCTATCGCAGATACGTCACTTACCCGCATACGTACATAACCATATGCGCATGTCCTGTGCCAAGCGGGATATCGGTATCGAGCCGAAACTTCATCGTAATAATACAAATACGTATGCACAGTGGCTACAGTATTTTTCAAGAAAGCCGAAGAAAACTTTACGAATATAATATAACGACGGAGTACGCACGATATTGCAAGAAACGTGAGTACCGAAGAACGTAGACCAGTGTATTTGTTAGATAGCGAGTCGACAGCAGTGGCGTTGGAATTAATTTTCGATATAAAAATAATAACAATGCCGACGATAATAATAATAAAAATCAAAGACAATAATAACAAAACGACGATAAATTAAACGTTGTAATTGTCAATTTTTTTATTCTTACATTTATCGCACTCGCGAATTATTCGTCGATACTCGTTACCTGCCTATAACGGGTGTTCCTACGTGCTCGTTTCCTTTACTCAATTTTGCAACCCTTATACGACGTCTCCGGTTCCGCGACGATAATTCGTCGCGTTATCAGGGCGACCTACGATATTACCTTGTCGGCCGATCGAAAGGTGCACGCAGCTGCGTAATATTTTATCAGGACGGAAATCAATTGCTAACGTTTCGAGGGTACGCGTTCCTTTGATGCTTTTTCTCGTTATTTTTTTTTCGCACTTTTTGCCATTACGACGTCGTTCGTACACGTTGTAATGTTATGGGCAGTTGGACCAGAAGAGGACAGACATAGCTTTGAGCTTATAACCTATAAAAATAGGCTTCGTCGAATTTTTAGTCTCGTCGGCTCTACCCTCAGTGGCTGCAATTACCTTGACTATCGTATCGTTATGATTTTTATGTGCATCTTGGCGTTTTGTTCTTTATAACTCGAATACTGTCTGTACGCGGAGCGTTTAAGCAGAATGACTGGATAGACTGTATAGCGTCTTGGTATGTAATCTATCTATAGATATAGTTACTATCTGACTGCCTCGTGTGTACTTACCGAGATATGGAGGTTTCGTCGTCCAATAGACATATCCCTATATACAGATGCTTCGCGTATTCCCGGCACGCCTCGCAGATCCACATATTGCATTTCTGCGAGCAAGTGAACGCTCGATGATTCTCTTTGGCGGTTAAGTGCAACCCCTCCCCGCGCCTCCCCCGTCGCCTCCTGTACAGCCAGCGTCTTCGCTGGGCTGTGGTAAATCCTCTGGGCAGTGGTTGACGGTAACCCACCTGATATATTTAAGGGTTGCTAACCCCTAGGTCCACTTTCACCGGTCAAGATGCCGAACACTTTTCGTATATAATTTTTGTATACGCTACGTGTATTTTCGGCCACTTACGCAAATCTTATGGGTCTGTCTAAGGGGTGGTTTTTATGAAAATTTTTATTTTCAATTCAACCCTTATTCCTTCAAAAATTCCTATCCCACAGAATACATCACAGTTAGCGGTGAGGTTTACTTCGCACTGACGTACTCGACGTACCTATAGAAATATCATAGGTATATATCTATATATAACATATCCATATATATGTATACATATAGCGAGCGCACGAAGGAAACCGCTTCTGGAAACCGGAAGTGGCTTTGCGTCCGACGATCTCTTATTTTACGGCTCGATTTCATTCGGCACTTGACGCTCACAGTGAAATTCAACCCCTTGTCTGGGGGACGGTTATATAGGGTGTCCGTACAACGCGAGCCTTAAAGCGACCTCAAGAAATTTCATTCGACAATGCCCGGCGTATACCGTATAAATTGACTTATCGAATTTCTCCGTTGGCGTCTCATCGAATGAAAGTAAAAAGGAAAAAAAAAGAAAAAAAAGAAAAGATTGCCGTCGCGACGGAAGGTCTGTCGTTTCTCGGTAAGAAACAAACCGGCACCTTCCTCGCGGCTCAATCCGCCGTTTCATTTGAATAAGTCGACTGGAGGATGCACCCCTCGCCTTCCACCCCTTTCAACCCCAGTTTTCAAACGGAGCCCTCCCTCCCCTATTCCACTGTAGCCGATACCGCGAAGAGGCGTCCCGTTTCCGCGGCTATTGAAAACTCACTGAAAAGCCACCAAACTCGCTCTCTGCCTCCCTCCTCGCCCCCTTTCACCCTCCTTCGTCAGCTTCTCGGCAATCCAGTAATTCCAATGGTCATATTTTAAACGTCTCTCGATGCAAATCGCGATTATTTTTTTATTTTACTAACCGACCTTTCATGGCACTCGTCTGTCTATCTCTCTATCTCCCCCCCCCCCCCCACCCAACCCTTATCACGTACTATTTTTCCATTTCACTCACTCTCTTTCTTTTGGTTTTTTTTATATCTATTTTTCTCTCCTGCGCACTCTCCTCTGGGTCCTCACGCGAAACTATCCCTTTGGCAAGTCAAAAAGAAAAAGCCTGAGGGGTTGCGAGAAGTCCGAGGGAAGGGTGGAGGGGGTAGGGGTAGTGGAGAGGACCCAAGACGTTTGCCTGTGTAAATATTAAGAAAGGATTTTCAAATAAAGCGAAACTTCCCTCTCGTTCTGGTTCTTCAGGAGGAGCAGCTCTCACCCCTTCTCCACCCTTAACCATCCGGAGGCTCCCTTGATAGGTACTTCACTGCGAACAACGAGAGGAACGCCGAGAATTTTTTCTTTGAGACGAATTCGCGAGTTCAAGATCCCTTTTCTCGTTTCTAGTTGCCGTTCTCAGCATCCCTTTCAGATCCTTGCGAATTGTCGTCTTTTTTTTCTCTTTTTTCTTAACCCCCTTTACTTTTCCTCTCTTAGGTACGTTACTGACGTTGTTCGGAACAAGACGGTTCTTGGTCACCGTTCCTACGGGTGATTCACGTGTAACCGACTGCGAACACGTCACGCATTCCTGTATTACTTTCATTCGCGAATGGGGCTATCCGATGATTCGTTATTTCGAGTCCATTATCGTTTATTGGTCGTTACCAGGCGCCAAAGTAATTTTCTTGGAGCAGCCTAATAACCGTAGGCGGATATACACAGCTTCCGGGACGTACAGTGTGGTTCGGGCAACACGGTATTGTTTTAGTTCTGTGCGATATTACAGATTGCTTCCTAAAGTTTACCACATCTTTTGCATAGTACCGTACGTACGTACGTGCATTGCTATCGTATCGTCCATGTGAAAGGTCTTTTGTAGTACGAAAATTGCTGTGACGACTACAGATATTGGATAGCCAACTATTGATAGGACTGGCTCTTTAGCCTGCTTTCAACGCAGTTTTAATTTGCTTCTTTCTAGCTTGCGAATCTAGTCCTGATAAACTAGTGAAGATATTTTGCAATCGTCGTGAAAACTTGAAACGAAGTTTTGAAATTTTTTTTTCCTTTGATTTTACCTCATTTCGATCAACGAGCTGTACCCTTATTTTCCATTCGCACCCCTCCGCCCCTTGTCGCAGTCACTTTTACGGGGCATCTCATGCAGCCTAAAAATACTGCCCTGACAGATCCCCCTACTGGCATTTTCTACCACAGTAGGTAAACATTACGAACTCACCCTGCATCTACTCTTTGTGTATATATACCCCGTTCGCGATAACTCGGCATCTCTCACTTTCTTTTTATTTCTTCCAACCCTCGTCTTTGTGTCTAGAATTTTTCTGAATTGCGCTTGAAAAAATTCTTGCGACTCCTCTCAGCCACGGTTAGCAACCCTTAAGCTTTTTAAACCCTGTGCACATCTCGTACCTCAGGTCGCGGTCTGCACTGAAAATCCGCCCTACTCGTGTATTTCCGTACATTTCTATGAGAGGGGTTTGAAGCTGCCTCTCTTCGTATATAACATGGTTAATTTTCCGATGCCGCGGGCCGGGCGTCCTAGACGCCGTCGTACTTACTCGCACCCCTGCCATCTTCGACGTCTCGATAGTCGCTGCACCGAGGGGTTGACGTTACCGGTGGCTTAATTGAAAATCGCACGGTAGCGACGTGGCAGACGCGACGGGCGTCGTAGACCCTCGTTCCACAGTTATTTAACCAGTTACGTATATACTTTTGATTACGAGGGCGGGCTGATACGGGTGGCACTGTGACTACTATATTATTTAAGGGATGACACTTTCAGGAGACGTATCCCCACCCCCTTCGAAGAATTATCTGGCTCAATCAATTTATCTCAGTGGCCAATGTGTCAACCTACGTTCATTATACGAGCATTGTTAAGTTTTCCATAGATCCGTCTTTACCAAATAACCTACCCCCTTTTCCTACCATCATCCCCCCATATCGACCCTTCTGTCTCTAGCCAGACAAATATCTAGTCTTACCTACCCTTATACTGCGGCTCGTTCGCTTCTTCTGGACTTTAACGCGATTCCCAGAATCACCCTTTATCACGTTTACTACTGCCTATTCACCCCCTACTTATATTTCACACGTTGTCTCTTTCTCTCTCACCCTGTACCTACCCTCGATATCATTTAGCTAGGAACAATTGGATGAGGCTTGGCTCTTTCATAATCTTAACTAACCATCTAGCTGAAGCCATTCGAAATTTTTGGGATTTCAGTCGGGGATGCTGGGATATTTTAGGGGTTGACATTGTACTTGACGCAATCCTTCTGTTGCAGTTTCAAGATTGGGGGCGAGGGGGTTAACCCTTTTTTTATTTTAGTGTAATATTGTGGCTATTCCGATGCAGTTCAATTTCGGCAAAACAACCCCTATTTTGCGCATAGGTAATCCACTGGGGGTAGTCGAAATCCCCTTGTGAGGGTTGACTGGCTCAGGGCATACCCTCGTCAGGTAACTCTGCCGCTGCTTTTCCCGAAGGTACGGCTGATACGGCACCGGGGGTAGTAAAGTCAACCCCTAGCGTGAAGCTTCCTCGCCACTGAAACGAGAGGATTGCGGCTGTAAATTGTGACCGGTCGTCGTCGCGAAGCCTCGAAGGGGCTGCGAACCTCGACATCGACGACTCCAGTTTCGATTTCAGTTTCAACCCCGTTCCACCCCCTGGACTGTCATCCAGCCCTACTTCTTTATCTCATCCCTACCTATGAAGACGCTTCCTTCCCTAGACTCTTCGTGCACACTCTTGGCAACGGTTTTGAAATGCCTATCACGATATTGAAAGTTTAAGAATGCCTCTCGATGAGGGATGAAAAATTGAAAAGTCAAATCCCACCCCTCGACGCTCACTTTAGACGTCGATCTACACCTTAAAGTCGAGTATGGTCTAACCCTTCATTTTTGGGGTACCATAATTTTTCTTTTTTTTTTCTAACCCCAATCTCTTCTCTTGTCCCTATGAGCTATCGTGTACACTGACCTACCTCAAGTTAGCATCGGCACAGAAGAAAATTTAATTTTTACTCCAATATCGAAATTATTATCTGTCTACGATCGATCGGTCTCTACATTAATCAAGATGTCACTTTTTCAAAATATGCATATTTCTCTAAACCAAAAAGTTCCTTTCTACAACCAGTACGGCGATAACGATACTACTATCGAAATGATAAAATCAAATACATGACTTCTTTGGGGAGACAAATATTAAATTCAGCAATAAAGTATTAAATCAGCCCAAAGTTAAGCTTTGATTATGATATACCTCTTTTTTTCGTTTCTCTTCATTGGTAGTGCTAACTCTAACAAGGCTACCCTGGAAATAGTTAACTCGTATATCACTGGGGTGGATCCCGGAATGGCCAGGACCAGCAATGCGTAGATGCTCTGGCATCCCTCGGGCATCGTTATTCACAACTACCCCTAGCTACATGGGATCCAAAGGGGGTTGCACAGAGAGCGAGGACGGCGCCTCTGGCTTCGGTCATGCTGAAGGAACCTCTTCTATTATTCAGATGGCACTGAGGAGCATGGATGTCTCGGCGCGTAACGCCTCCCACCCTCTCTTGAAAACCCTTCGGTCATCCCCTTGAGCTGCTCCTGCTCTCTGACCAATCTTGACTCTGTCAGCTAAGCATGCTTGATACGTTCTTTACCCCCACACATATGGAGGAGACGATCGAATCGTCAGTTTTCAAACGAACCGACAAGAGTTCCATTCCGCATTGCATTTAAGGGTTGCAATACCGCCTGGTCTTAACAAGGGTTCGCTTTGAGGGATGTTCCCGTTGGACTCGTCCCCTTTTATTCCTCGTATTAAACTGTGTAATTTTCTTCCTTTCATTTTTTCCACCCCCTTTTACATAGTTTTTTGCATATATGTATATATATACACGTACATTCCGGAAGGTTTGTCAGTTTCCTTATCTTTTCTTCGTAAATGCGCCAACGAGATGAATATGGCAATTTGCTTTCAGTTCTGAAAATCATCCCCAATAGTGCTCGTCCATTTTTCAACCCCCACCCCTTCCCTCGGTAGTCTTTCCCATGTCTATTTCATCGTCCACTATATTTTCAAGAGTGGATTGCACTTTCGGTCAAAGTTACGTTATGCCGAGCCTCACTGTTCGAACAACCCTTTCCCACCCCCCGTGGATGAACTTTGATATCCATAAAAAATTGCAATGTTCATGATATCCCGTGTTCTCTCTGTTCTTCTTTCTATTTATATCTCTCTCCCATTCGCTCATCTGCAATGACCTTTTTAAAAGGGTTAAGACTGTTCGCCATGGTCCAAAATTATAAGGGTGGTTTTTTCGTCCACGTGCAAAAAAACTACCCTACTCCGTTTCTTTCAGGTCGATTCAAAAAAAAAAATACAAGTTTCATTTCCACCCTTAACGACGTCCCACATCCACGTATTACATCAGGGTAAAAATGACAGGAGACAGGGCGAAAGAGAGAGTGAAAGTAATTCCTTCAGAGACACTGAGATACGCTGCGTGAAAGGGAGCCGGAAAAAAAAATAGAATTTCGAGGTAAAAAAAAAGAGCTATTGGCTCGTAGGGGTAGGAAATCGCGTAGCGTAAAACTCTCGTCACGGTCAGCGAGCGCTGCGATGGTTCTGGGGGCTCTTGCCATTCCCTTCGTAGCCCCCCCATAACCCCCAAGTCCCACCCGGAGGAGAAACGGCAGCAGCCACCTGTCCAACCCTTGGGCGGTAGGGTTGAAGTTAGGGGGTGGAAGTGATATACACGGAGCCATTGCCAGTGTACATTCCGGACAGGGTTACACAGTTTCCACGTGAAATATTGAGCTCGAGCGCCTGGGGTGTACATCGCCGTTCACCCTGCCACCCTCGCAACTGGGACTTGGTCCACGTGACCTTTGCCCTCGCCCTTTCTACCGTCGACCCTCCCGCTGATGCCCCCCCTTTCACCCCCCAGCCACCCCTTTCCGCGCCACTCACTTCCGGAGTGAAACCGCACGTCCGGCATGAAAGAACAATCTGCTCGGTCCGGAAAATATTAATAACCTTGCCCTACTCCTTCGCTATCATCCCTTACGAAACGACCCCCTGTCTACTTCACTATCAGCCACCCTCGGTCCAGCTATCTTTCCCTGGCAGGAATATCTAACTCGATCCGTACAGCTGGAGTGCATCGGATATGTGCATCTTGCGGAAGTGATCTAGAGGGTGCATTTTGCGTTTCCTCCCTTAGCTTTATTCTGCTTCTCTGCACCCCCCCCCCCCGTCACAAAGATCCCAGTCCTCCCACTGACACGGGGTTACCTACAGCAACCCCTAGCGTGATCTCGCGGACGAGGAGACTGGAATAAAAGAATCTTCATGGCCCCAGGGCTCTTTCAACCCCCTTTTGTTTCTATCAGAACAGCCCCCCCTTCACCACCCCGATTGTTTCGTACCTTCGTTAGTTTCTTCGAGTCTTACGCTTTCTTCCCCTATCATCCCTCTGTGCCTTACGTCTGTTCTTTTTTTTTTTTACAAAATTTTTCTCGTTTCAGCCATCAATACGGAACGATACCTCTCGTATTCTTCATCTTTGCGCGTTAATAATTTAGATGCGTCGTAAGGGTAGAAATAGGTACGCAGAGGGGGTCGCTATCGGGAAACGCGAGAAATTTCTAAAGAAACATTTCTCAAGTGTGACTTGTATGGCTTTTGAAAATTAAACAATTTGCAACCCTTGCGCCAAGGGTTGAGGGTTGGGCCAGGATTCTCGTAAAGGTTTACGACACCCATCGCACTTAGGGATGACTGCGATATCGTAAAAGCATCCACCCTTGTGTCGGTAGGCGCTCGTGTTCCTATGCATATCTATATACATATGTGCTGTCCTATACCTATATATATACACACACACACGACTACCTGTACAGTGAGGAACTTTGCTATCGGTCGGTAGGTGATTGCGTTAAATTTCGAACACGATCGTGAAAGCAGAAGTAGCGATAATCCACTCGAGTTATGGAATTTGACCCGGTCATTTAAGTCTAGGGGGGTGGCGCTAAGGGTGGTAGGTAAATATATGACTGCTATAAATCCTCTCACACCACGTCCTTATGTATGCTAAATAATAGTGTGAGTTACTATATCTATATATGTACTATTCTCTACGTCAGTATGAAGATTTCTCATATATCTGTCTATATATATATATATATATATATATATATATGTATATAATAGGTTCGCTGAAATTATATCTATAGCGTCATAAGATATGTATACTGAGTGACTTTCATAACAGACGTAATATTAGTGATAGCAGTAGCAGTAGTAATTCTAGTAGCACTAGTAGTAATGGGTCAGTCGACAGCGTACACTGTATCTAGTAATGGCTAAAGTAGTACCTGTCTGCTCGTCGGACCGTATAAAAGTAAAACGATTCGCTTATGCGATTTCATTCCGTTTATTTTTAGTTCCCTCTACGTCTTTCTTGCTTCTTCGTCTTCTTATCCTCCATTTCGCTGTCGTCAGAATTTCTCGGCAAGACGAAGCACAATCGACGCATACGAATTTTCGAGAAATTAAAAGTAACGCGGGATTCTCGACCATAGCGCAAAATTGGTAAAGGCGGTAAAATCGGCTGCTTTTACGAGCGACTGGTAGAATGGGAGAGAGAGAGAGAGAAAAAAAAATGTTAAAGATGACGTCATTAACGGTCAAAGGATAGGCATCATCGTTACCTTATATTATACATATACGTCTCAGAGATATTTCGTTCTAAATTCGTGACGTCTACCCTTGGCCTTTTTTTTACCTTTCACCCCCTCTCCCCTCTTCCACCCCTTCAACTGCCAGTAGTCACCCTCGGCGGTAGCTTCGCCCTCGCGAAATTTAATGAAGGTTGTTAAGAGTCGCACGAAGGGCTCGGAAAAGCGAGGCTTTTTAAGCGGACCCTGTCGAAAGGGAGGAAACATGGGAGTTTCGCCCTGGGCAGGCGGTGCGCGGGCCTTTGGAGTTGAGTTTTTAGGTAGGTACGTCAGTGGCGGGTAGGGAAAGAGAGTACATGGCTCCAGAGGGCCAGCGGGAGTCCTCGTCAGGTTTTCTATACCAGGGCGAAGTGGTGGAATATTTTTGTGAGCCTCTAGGAGGAAAAGGACGATGCAGGATACGTAGAGGGGTAGGTTTGGCAGTGGGGGGGGGGGGTGGTACATTCAATATAAAACGTTGCCGGTAGCGTTACTACCCCACTCACACAATCGATGCCTACCCCCCTCTGGACCAAAGATTGACATTAATTTATTTGCGCCTGCAGCCCTCGGGCCATAAACTACCCTCTCTTTCTCTCGTATCAGCCGCCCCTGATCCCTCCCCACATCGTTACGCGGTCACTACGTCCTTTCAGGAGCAGTGCTATGGCTCTATCTCGGTACAGCACTATATTGTTTCTTTTATGAAGATTACACCCTGAATCATGAACGTGGCACGGACGTGCCACGGAAATTATTACCCGCCCTGGCGATACAACCCCTATACATGCATACGTACCACCGAGCCCACCGGACAGTTTCCACCCGTTACTCAACTACCATCCCTCTCGGGAGTGCTAGGGGATGAAGTCTAGCTGATGGGTCAGGGGTGCACCGGTGGTACGTATACCTGAACGCGAGGTCGGTTGGCGCACGTAGACATCGTGATTCTCATTTGCTTCCTGGTGGTTTAGAGATTGACTTCCGTGCGAGCCCCCCTTCTGCTCTCTTTTGTGGTTATTAAAAGGCACGTATTTACACGGGAGAAATAAATAGTCTATCGCAAGGGCGGGAGGGTTGTATCGCGGGAAAAATTGCATTCCCAAGGGTGTTTATTAATTCGTTGCGTTTCCAAGGCTTTATGAGCTTTTATTTTATTTATTTATTTTTTTTCTTTCCTTAACAAAGTCTTCGCGAAAAAAAAGTCAAGGATTGCAACGCTGATGCAGCCAACCCTTTGACGTTAATCGTTACCGTGGAGTTTACGTCGGGCGCCAGGAGGGAATCCCCAGTTTATTTCATTCGTTCAGGTGTTAGCCGCCTCTTACGGCGACGCGCTCCTCGGATTTCGTTGCACTCTAGTTTATCTCGGCTCTGGAGTTAGGGGTGGGTTTACACGTGATACATCTTACGGAGGCTGGTTGCAGCGTATGCAGCTTTTTTTTTTTCTCTCTCTCTCTCTCTCGAGTTTCAGGTACTTAGTAGCACACCGCGTGTGTATGTACTCGTGGAGGGTAGGCTACTAAGGGTGTAAGTGGGGAAGGGGGAGGGGGTGGAGGGTGGAGGGGGAGGGGGAGGCTTCTTGAATGGAGATTAATCAGAGACACCTATTCGCGCCTGTCTCGGCTTCCTCGTCGTGTTTTCCATCCCCCTTTCTTTTCTACCCCTGCCTCCATTTCATCCCTTATTTTCTCTCACTCTTTCTCTTGCGCGCTCAGCGTTTTTTTTTCTTCCTGGTTTTATGCCTTTCTCCTTTCTCTCTCGCTCTCTCAAGCCGGTAACCCTCGACAATGCAGACGATCCTTTGTGTCCTATGCTGCTTTGTCTAATGCCTGACGAGATGGAACCTTCCTCCGGTTTTTTTGGGCTTTTTCGAGAAACAGCCGGTACGACGCCTGACGTCCGCGCTCGCTTCCGGTACATCGGGTGCATCGACGACGCTACCGGATACGATTTTATTGTTCGACGGACGAACGAAAATTTCACACCCGTTAGATTCCCAAGCGACGAAGGTCAGGTTTTGAAAAAAAAAAATTTTTCTTCGTATCCCGCCCGATTATTTTTGAGAATTCTCATGGTCACGGACAATCGTGTATCTCGTTAGTGAAAATTCATCGTGATCATCCTGAATTTCGACGATGATGAAATACAAGAATATAAATTTCACTCGGCACTTTGACTTTTGACATTCGAACTTCAAAATCTCCGGGACATTTTTCAGCCTTCGCAGATTTACTCACGTCTCTCCTTAGTCCTTATATATAGATATTACCAAACTCATACCTCCAACCATCTCACCACGGGACACTCCCTTTTTCTTGTAGACTTTCACTCTCTCTCGTACTTTCTCTCTTTATCTTTCGCTCGAGGTATCAAATTTAAGCAAACGCCCTTTGCAGCTGCTTCGGGGTTCGGCCCACTTTCCCGTAATGTCTTTCTCCCCATTTTCCAGGAGTTTCGCGGCTACCTCCCTCCCACCTCTTTCCCCCTCCCCTCCCTGTTTCATCCCCCCATCGGTATCCTTTTTCCGTAGTTTCGCGTACTTCGACTTGGCATCTTAGCTTCTTCCGACTCTCTGGTACCTCCCTCCTCCCTTCCCCTCGTGTTCGTCTCTCGCAAAAATTTTCACCGAATCACCAGCTTTAGTGTAAACTGCGACATCTGTAATATTTCCGGAGCTTCTTTTTTTTTCATCGCCCTCTAAAACCACTCATTCTATTTGGGGTTCTAAATATCTTATCCTGCGTCTGTTCCGACACACCGATAAGCACTGCGCGTCTCTATCCTTCGTGTAATCGCTGGAGGGAGATAACAGTGAACTGCCTAGGACCCTCCGAATCCTCCATGTTCGTTTCATCGAAACAGCCACGGGTCTCTAAATAATTATCCTACCCTCTCGGTCCTAAGTGTCTTAGACACGAGTCAACAAACAACCCAATTACGTGGTTAAACATTAAGCGACGACGCTTCGAAGTCTCGTGTTTGCGGCCTGGAGCTTCCTGCCGAGCTCGCGCCGCTGCGCCCCTATTCAGTCTTCTTACGGCGATCGTTCTCGATCCGGTACAAGCTCGTCGCCCGATGAGCTCGTAGAAAGAGCGGAGTTTGGATTTTATAATTTTGCAAATTTCTTAATTCTGCGGAAACTCGTAGTTGAGCGGCGTCTGAAGTATGACGGTGAGGGAGGGGAGAGGTGGGGGGTAAAAATTTTACCCCTCTCGCTTCGTGCCCCCTCGAGGTCCGCTAGGAGTGTTCAATGGCTATGCTCGAGGCTGTAAGTTTTCTTTCACGCGAGTCACCAGCCAAATTCATCTTCGGTATGAAGGGCGAACGTGCCAATTTGAAGAAAAAAAATGGAGTAAAAGAAAGAGAGAACGAAGGAAAAAATCTGTCGCCTGACAACCTTTGAAAATGGTGGTGGTGTCGTCGAGCCAATTTTCCAGTGGGACTCGCGTTAGCGAACCGGTGCTTGGGAACCCAAAAGTCGGCGGTCTCTCTCTCTCTCTCTCTCTCTCTCTCTCTCTCTCTCTCTCTCTCTCTCTCTCTCTCTCTCTCTCTCTCTCTCCC